>JAOSBK010000205.1:12389964-12409205 GCA_027568895.1 Erythroxylum shatona | reverse complement strand
AGAGACCTGAAGAGGCTCTGCAAGTGTAGAAAGAATACTTGTAAAGTTGAAGAGTATAGTGAAATCTCAGACAAACTTTGAGGACTGGACATAGCCTAAGATTGAGGGTGAACCAGTATAAAATCGCGACATCTATTCTCTAACCCTTATCTTTTAATTTTCTTGTTGTTAAAAGAGTAGATAATAATTCCTACGATTGCATTACTTATCGACTTTAGTAAAGTATTTTTGTGATCATCCAAATTTTGTAAAGAAATTCAAGAAATTTCTAAAGATTAATATCTTTGAAAATTTTACACAATTCAACCCCCCTTCTTATGTATTTTACATAGTATATGTGATTTCTATATTAACAAGTGATTTACTTCACAAGATTCTTGTTAAAAGCTTATGCTACTTGACATGTACAAGGTCCGACATCCTTCTTAGAGTTAGACTTATTAGTTGTTACATGGAGTCACTAATATGACCACACATTTAAAATAGGTTAAAGTGTCCTCTTCCATATTAAAGGTACACTTGATTATGACTTACTCTATTTACCATCTAATGAGTTCAGGCTTATTGGCTATATGATACTGATTGGGTCGAAGATGTTGATGATAGAAAATCACCAATTGTTATACATTTTATATAGGAGATACTACTTTCACTGAGACTTATAAGAAATAGCCTATTATTACCTTTTCCACATCCAAGTATATGGCTAGTAGTTCTTATGTTTGTCCAACTATTTGGTCAAGGAGTTGATGAAGAAGCTTTATATGGTACAAGAAGAACTTACAAAAGTTCTTATTAACAACAAGTTCAAATTATTCCTGGCTTAAAATTCAATTCAATATTTCACAATAGGAGCAAACAAATATATACAAGGTACCATTCTATAAGAGAATGCATAGCATGAAAAAAGTAGAGATAAAGTATGTGAAGACTTACAATTAAGTAATTGATACTTCCACAAAAACTTTGAAGAAGGGTATCTTCATTAAGTTTAGAAGATACTTTGGAGTTACCAAACCAAGTTTAAGAGTGATGTTAAAATATAAACTTCTTTTAAATTTTATGTATTGGGTCAAATAAATGAGTAACTTATATGGGCTTAAAGAATAAGAAATATAACTCAAATTTTATAAGATGTCTAGAGATATCTTTATTTAGAAGTACCTAATAAAATTTCTAGACACTGTGAGAAAATATCCCCTAACTATCTAGGTAGAAATATCTAGATACTTTGTAAAATATATTAAGTCTGTAAATACCTTCAAAAACTAGTCTTGGATATTAGTTATGTAGAAGGATCTTTAAGTAGTATAAACGTGAGTCCTTCCCTTTTTATAATAACAAGTTAAGATAAGTTGAGTTAAATATTAGACATAAATGAGAGCTCCTCTGTCATTAAAATTGTTTTTCTTATCTTTACGTTATTATTTTAGTAAAGTATTCACTTTAAATCTTAAAGTTAAAAGGTAATGGTCTTCTAGTGACGATGATAAAGATGATAGCGGAAACTCTACTAAAACTAGGAGATGATTTTAAAATTTGAAATAAAAACTTTAATAATAACTTAAAGATAGAAAGACATTTTTAATAGAAGCGCAACTCTCACTTGTACCTAGTACTTAACTCAATTTATGTTAACTTATTGTTACAAAAAAGGGAGGACTCCTATTTATATCCCTTAAGGATCCTTCTAAACAACTAATGTCCACCACTAGTTTTTCAATATATTTCTAGACTGAAGATATTTTTACAAAGTATTTAGATATTTTTAGCTAGATAATTAGGAAATATTTCTTCAAGGTATCTAGATATTTTAAGACGTATTTCTGGATAAATATGTCTCTAGACATATTCTAGAATTTGGGTTATAATTCTTATCTTTTAAACTCAAACAAATGACCTGATTTATTAACTCAATACGTGAATAAAAAAAAATTTATGTTGCAACACCCCTTTAAACTTAGTTTGGTAACTTTAAAGTAACTTCTAAGCTTGATGAAGATATCCTTCTTCAAAGGTTTAGTAAAGATATCAGTTACTTAATCTTGAGCCGTCACGAACTTCATCTCTACTTCTTTTCTCGATATGCATTCTCTCATGAAATGATACCTCGTATCTATATATTTTCTCTAATTATGGAAGACTGGATTTTTTTCCAAGGCTGATGTGAACTTGTTTCCAATAAGAACTTTCATAGTTCTTCTCATGGAATATGAAGCTCCTTCATTAAACTCCTTAGCCAAATTGGTATGACAAATATAAGAATTAGTAGTTATATACTTAACTTCACAAGTGAAAAGGGAAATAATAAGTTTCTTATTAGAGCTCAAAGTGAAAGTAGTATCTCCCATATGAAATGTAGGATAACATATTCATTAATGCCAAACCTTTTGGGTCTTTTTCCACTTAAATGCCAAACTTTTAAAATTTTTCAATTAAGTTACTAGCCTTTCAAAATGTTTACAACACAGTTTAAAACATTGATTCTTTGAGTTTATTACTAATGTCGATTGCAGACCTAATTTCTATTTAATATTTGGACATGTACTTAGAAAATTTGTGGACATATGGACACCCACGTGGTTCACCTTTCATGTTTCACCTTTTAAACATTTGACCCATTACCGTCATTTGGAAATAAACTCTTAGTTAGAATTTGTTGTTATTTAGATTCATAATCATCGTTTGGAAGAAGCCATTGGAAGCTACCATCATTTGAAAAACAAACCATTATGGTCATTTGGTTCCATTCTTAGTTATAAAATTTTGTAGTTTTTGTAATACACCACTACAATAGTGTATATACCTGAACATCCATAGATTTTCTGAGAACATATCATATGGGAATGGCATGTTAGAGCAATCACATTCACTTATTAAGGAATCATACATAACACAAGTATTTAAAGTTTCAACTAATCCTATTTCATTAATAAAACATAATTTACATTGTAACTTCATTACACACTAACCATATTTTATATTACAAAACCATCTATGAGTTCACAGTTTTATACAACAACTTCTACATTATATGATATACTAAAAAAAAGCATTCTATCTAACTCCTCAGATGTCAGTTGACTAGATCTTTGAGCCAATTCTTGTTTCCAAAATAGACAATTCTAGACTTCAACTAGATTGCTTAAGAAACTAAATCTCCTATCAGTACCTGTAAGATCAATGTTGCAATTTTGATGAGTTTGTGAACTCAGTGAGTGAACCATCATCAATGTATTCACTCATATCATCACTCATTAACACATATATAGTCTATTGTACCAAATATGTCATATAAACGAATAATTCACATCACATCACATACTTCATTAACTTCAACTATTCAATATTTCATCTCAGTTTAATGGGCATGTTAATTCAATTAGTAAATATGGTATATCCATTCAATCATTTAATAAATAGAGATGCATATACAAATGCACATAGTATCACTTCATTTTTACTTTGCTGTGACCGAGTACCTATTTAAATATCCCATATATATTATAGATACCGACCTCATTTTATATATTGTCCCATACCAATTATAGATATTGGGCTCATTGATAACTATGTATGCGACTCTTTGTGCATATTTTCAAACTGTAAGATCTTTTTCAATTGGGTTACTACATTCATAACTCTTTTATCTGTTCATGCATTTCAATGTAATAAGATGCAACAATTCATATATGATGCATTCGATATATTCCAATCATATATCACATTCTTCAAATCTAAGTACGACATTTAACATTCAGTTGAGAAATATATTTCCATATTCACATACAATCAGTAAGCACTTCCAATACATTCCTGAATATCATTTTCATCAAACAATTAATAGTATAAAATTATCACAATCACATGAGTAGCAATTTAATAACTGAATTTTAAACAAAGCAACTAGATTATGGTGAGAGAACATTTAGGATGACTCACAGTAAGCTCCAGATAGTTATTGCCTCGACAATCAGGCAATGTTTGGATGTGATCAGTCAATTTATGCTTCTATATCATGCAATACACACATATGTATACTTTACTAACTTGTTTAATCAAATAAATACCCAATCATACATATATATATATATGCATCATGTTCAATACATGCCTAATTGATTTTCCCCAGGTACGTATCCTTATTCATAAATCTTGCTCATTCATTCATTATAGTTTGTATATAACTTGTTGGTGATTAGATCAATGCCTTAAAACATCTCGATTGCTCTAAATTCATTCAATCATACATTTATCCATCCCTTATTAACATTCCATACTCACACAACTTTCAAATTTCTCATTCAATTATACCTAATTCATAACTTATGTCCCTTGCATTTCATTTGCATTCATAAGAACACCTTCATTTCTTTAACAACTCATACTTCCCAAATTCATATGCATTGATATCAACAATCCATTCCGAAATTATAACATAATTTATTAACTTAAACTTATCAAACCTTTAATCAATCAATCAAACAACCTTCTAGGTTCATTTCAAACCTTAATCAAATCCAAATACACTAAAATAAAGTAACTTATCCTTAGTTGGTTCAACAATCATACAAAATAGAGTTTTTCACTTCCCAAGCATTTCCCACGATTATGGAAAGACAAAACAGAAACTTTTCTTCTCCAAGGCATTTCCCACAATTGTCGATAGAAGTTCATGCTACTTCCAGGATCATGGAATGGGTGAACAGACGGTTCACCATCCCTTTCCTTCAATCTTTTTCCAAATTTTAATACCATGATAGTAATATATTTATTATACCTAAATTATACTTCATTTCCTCATCAATTTCTATCCCCAATTCCAACTCAAAATCATTCAATTGATAACTTATAAATCATGGTCTTTCATGCATCACAATCAAAACAAAACTATCATTCACTTTCATACTTATAACCCTAACTTATCAATTTCTGGAGCACTCCCAATATATTCGTTTTTTTTTTTTTTGCATAGTTACATCATCATTTACACTTTAAATCTCAACCTAAACTATCCATATAATCCACTATTTTCAAGCATCAAAAACAAAGAAGAAATCATACATTCATTTATTAACTCATTTTTAACCTTACATGCAGTTCATCCCTAACCAATCTTTATGGATGTTATGCTCACATATAACTTAATAAGGTAATCATATACTCATTTGTTTGTTTTAATATTTCCTCAATCAACAAGATAAGCAAATCCCCAAGTATCAAACATACATTAAGAACAAGATGGGATTAAAGGGTTTCAATTTACAAGATGAAGGCTACAGAAATTTCAACAAACTTCAAGGTTATGGAGGTTGTGTGAGGGTGTTGATGGTGAAGAGAAGAGGAAGAGAGCATCTAACTAAAAACATGAAAGAGGATGGTCTTTCAAGTGTGAAAATCGTAGGTGTAGGTGTGTAGAGGAGAAGGTGGACACATGTCATGCCACTTGTCAAATAGAGAACCATATTATGTGTCTTCCTTTTACGCTACCAAATGTCATTCCATAACTAGTCCACTTGTCCTTAAATCTCTCGACCATATGTCACTCAACTATCTCCCATCTTTAAGAAATTTTGTCCTCGAAATTCTTACCTTATTGATTAAACAGAAGGGGGTATTGTTTCCTCATATTCTCCTCAGTCTCCTATGTGGCCTCTTCTCTCGAATGGTTTCTCCAAAGAAATTTAACCAATGGGATCTCTCGGTTTCTTGACTATTTATTCTGAAAACCCACTATTTTTACTAGTTCCTTTACATAACTCAAATCTCTTCTCTCAAATGGTTCCTCCAAAGAACTTTAACCAATGGGATCTCTCGGTTTCTTGACTATTTAGTCTGAAAACCCACTATTTTTACCAGTTCCTCTACACAACTCAAATTACTTGCAATCTTAACCTCCTGTGTCGACAATATATATGTCGAATCTGATCGATATCTCTTAGGCATACTAACATGAAACATATTATGAATTTGAGACATCTTAGCCAGTAATGATAACTTATAGACCAATGGTCATATTCTCTTAGTGATCTCATATGGACCAATGTATCTAGGGCTTAATTTACTCTTTTTCCTAAATCAACACTCCTCGCCAAGGTGATACTCTCATAAACACTTTATCTCCTACTTGATATTCCATTTCCCTACGATGTTGATCTACATAACTCTTCTATCTGTCTTAAGCTACCTTAATCCTATTGTAGATCAATTTCACCTTATCAACGATGTGTTGAATTAATTTTGGGCCTTCAACAATTCTTAATCACTCTTCAACCTAATACAATGGTGACCGACAAGTCCTGCCATATAAGGCTTCATAAGGAGCCATACCGATAATACTATAATAGTAGTTGTTGTATGCAAATTCAATAATAGCTACATACTGACCTCATGCTCTTTGGAATGTTAATACACAAGCTCTAAGTATATTCTCAATAGTTTTAGTAGTCCTATCACTCTGTCCATTTGTCTAAAGATGAAATGTTGTGCTGAAATTTAACTTTGTGCCTAAAGTTGTATGTAAATTACCCCAGAATCTAGAGGTAAATTTGGGATCCCGGTCTGATACAGTAGACACTGGGACTCCATGTAACCTTACTATCTCATTGAGGTATCTCTAGGCTAGTTGATCTAGTGTATTCTACTCCCTCACAAGTAAGCAATGGGCCGACTTTGTCAATCTATCAAAAATGACCTATATGGCATCCTGTTGCCTGCGTCCTTGACAAACCCATGATGAAATCCATTGTCATCTTCTCCCATTTATACTCCGAAATAGGTAATGATTGTATCCTTCCAACTGGAGCCTGATGCTTAGCCTTAATCTTCTGGCATTTCAAACATTTAACAGCATACTCAGCTACTTACTTCTTCATTCCTAGCCACCAAAAATGTTGTTTCAGCGTATTATACATCTTGGTAGTACCAGGATGCATAGTATAAGTCACTATATGTGCTTCCTCCAAAATTTCCTTTCTCAATTCATCCACGTCCGACACAAACAATCTCTGCTTTAATTATAATGTATTAACTCTCAACTCAAATCCAAAATTCGGGTCCTATATCAACCTTTCAATAAGCTTCATAAACTCTGGATCCTTACTTTAAGCGTTTCTAATTTTTTTTATACAATATTAGTCTAAGTTTCAATGTAGCTATTAACGCTTCATTCTGTACCAAATTCAACTCAACATTCAATGCTCTTAGTTGTACTAGGTGTGGTAACCTTGATATCTGAATTTGTGCCACATTGCTATTAGATTTCCTACTTAATGCATCAATTACCACATTAGATTAACTAGGATGGTATTCAATTGTGCAGTCATAATCTTTAAGCAACTCAATCCTTCTCCTTTGTCTTATATTCAACTCCTTCTGACTCAATAAATATTTCATTCTTTTATAATCAGTAAATATCTAAAATGTTTCACCATACAAATAATGTCTCCAAATCTTCAAAGCAAACACTACTGCAACAAGTTCTAAATCATGAACTGGATAGTTAAACTCATGAGACCTCAACTGTCTCGAAGCATAGGCTATCACTTTACCGTAATGCATCAAAACACACCCTAATCTTTGGTGTGAGGCATCACCATATACTACATATCCTCCAAACCCCGATAGAATAGGTAATACTAATGTCATAATCAACCAATGTTTTAATTCCTCAAAAGTCCTCTAACATTCATTAGTTCATTGGAAAGATACATTCTTTTTTACAAGCTTTGTCAAAAGGGTTGAACTCAAAGAAAACCCATCAATAAACCTTTTGTAATAACCAACTAATCCAAGGAAACTTTAAATCTCATATACATTTCTCGAGGTTTCCCACTTCATCATTGCTTCAACTTTCTTTGGATCTACTTGAATGTCTTTTCCAGATACTATATGGCCCAAGAATACTACTTGGTTAAGCCAAAATTCAAACTTACAGAACTTGGCATACAATTGCTTCTCTCTCATAATTTGTAGCACTAACCTTAAATGTTCAGAATGTTCCTCTCTGCTCTTTAAAAACACCAAAATATCATCAATAAATATGATCACAAAGTGATCTAGGTAAGGTTGAAATACCTTGTTCATCAAACCCATAAAAACTATTAGAGTATTTGTCAATCTAAAAGGCATCACCAAAAAGTCAAAATGCCTATATCTAGATCGGAATACACTCTTTGGTACGTCAACTTCTGCTATCTTCAACTGATAGTACCCTATCTCATATCCAATTTAGTAAACACCTGAGCTCCTTGTATTTGATCAAATAGATCATCTATTCTTAGTAATGGGTACTTTTTTCAATATCACTCTATTCAACTGTCTATAATCAATACATAATCTCAAGGTTCCATCTTTCTTCTTCATAGACAAAACTGGAGCTCCCCAAGGTGACACACTAGGTCTAATGAAACCTTTATCCAACAACTCCTGCAACTGAGTCTTGAGTCTTTAAGTTCTATAGGTGCCATCTTATATGGAGGAATCAATATAGAAGTGGTACCTAGAACAAGATCGAAAGTAAACTCCATTTCCCTATCCAAGAGTAGTCCCGGTAATTCAGTGGGAAATACATCTGGAAATTTCCTGACAACAAGCATAGCCTGAACTGTCTGCTCAATTCTGATATCAGTTATGTAGGTTAAGTAAGCCTCACATCCCCCTTGAATCAATCTAAGAGCACTCATTGATGAAATTAGCCTAGTTGGCACTGCTTGATTAACACCTCGAAATATTACTCTCGACTGATTAGGAGATTCAGTAATTACCTCTTTGTGTAGTAGTTCATTATAGTCCTATGTGCAATAAGCCAGTCTATACCTAAGATAAGATTTATCTCTTTTAACTGCAATACTATCAGGTCAACTTCTAACTCCACCTGATCAACGCGAATAATACACCTTCTACAAACCTCCCCAATCACGGTAGTACTACCTATTGGAGTACTCACCTCTAATTCACATTTCAATATCTCTTTTTCACAATGTAATTTAAATGCCAGATGAGGAGTAATAAAAGAATGTGTTGATCCTGGATCTAATAATGCATATGCCTTAAAATTAAGGATATATACTTGTCCTGGCACTAGGACCTGTAGAACTAGCTCTACCTTTGCCTATGTCACTCTATCCTACTCCACTCATTCTGCTCTGCTGGACAATCGCTTCGATTACCAATCCTCCTCTCGCTCCAAACTGACCTCCTACAACAATAGGATGATCTATAATTTGATGCTCAAAAGAGCCACAATGTAGATAAACTCCCATTATCTTCCAACATATCCCACCATGACTTCTCCTATAATGTTCACAGCTGGGGTTTTGTTGTGTCTAACTGCCATATGACTGTTCCCTGGAAGCCAGTCCTATACCACTAGAAGTCTAGAATAAACAAAACCACCTCTCGGCCTAAATCTTAAATGTCTCAATCTCTGCTGTGATCGTGACGGTCTAGTTTGGCATTTATTAAACCTTCTGCTAGAATCTCACATTTCAATGTAATGAGATGCAACAATTTACATATGATGCATTCGATATATTTCAGTCATATATCACATTCTTCGGATCTAAGTCCGACATTTAACATTAAGTTGAGAACACATATTTCCGTATTCACATACAATCAATACGCACTTCTAATACATTCCCGAATATCATTCTCTTCAGACAATTGATGGTCCAAAATTATCACAATCATATGAGTAGCAATTTAATAAATGAATTTTAAACAAAGCATCTAGATTAAGGTGAGAGAACATTTAGGTTGACTCACAGTAAGCTCTAGATAGCTATTGCCTCAACGATTCGACAATGTCTAGATGCGGTCGGTAAATTTGTGCTTCCATATCATGCAATTCACACATATGTATACATTACTAACTTGTTTAATCAAATGACTACTCAATCATACACATGTATATACATCATGTTCAATGTATGCTTAATTGATTTTCCCCAGGTATGTATCCTTATTCACAAATCTTGCTCATTCATTCGTTATAGTTTGTATATAACTTATTGGAGATTAGATAAATGCCTTAAAACATCTCGATTACTCTAAACTCATTCAATCATACATTTTTCCATCCATTATTAACATTCTATACTCGCACAACTTTCTAAATTCTCATTCAATCATACGTAATTCATGACTTATATCCTTTGCATCACATTTGCATTCATAAGAACACCTTCATTTCTTTAACAACTCATATTTCCCAAATTCATATGCATCAATATCAACAATCCATTCTTAAATTCTAACACCATTTATGAACTTAAACTTATCAAACTCTTAATTAATCAATCAAACAACCTTTCAGGTTCATTTCAAACCTTAATCAAATCCAAATACACCAAAGTAAAGTAACTTATCCTTAGTTGGTTCAACAATTACACAAAACAGAGTTTTTTACTTACCAAGAATTTCCCATGATCGTGGTTATCTTTCCACAATTGTGGAAAGACAAAACAGAAACTTTTCTTCTCCAAGGCATTTCCCACGATTGTCAGTAGAAGCTCATGCTACTTCCACGATAGTGGAATGGGTGAATAGATAATTCACCATCTTTTTCCTTCAATCTTTTTCCAAATTTTAACACCATCATACTAATCTATTGATCATACCTCAATTATACCTAAATTATACTTTATTTCCTCATCAATTTCTATCACCAATTTCAACTCAAAATCATTCAATTGTTAACTCATAAATCATAGTCTTTCATGCTTCACAATCAAAACAGAACTATCATTCACCTTCATACATATAACCCTAACTTATCAATTTCTGGAACACTCCCTATATATCCATTTTTTTACATAGTTATATCATCATTTACAGTTCAAATCTCAACCTAAACCATCCATATAATCCATTATTTTCAAGCATAAAAAATAAAAAAAAGAAACTATACATTCATTCATCAAATTCCAGCACATCTCAATTTCAACCTTACATGTAATTCATCTCAATTGATTCCTAGCCAATCTTAATGGATGTTATTCTCACATGTAACTCAATAAGGTAATCAAATACTTTCTTGTTTGTCTTAAGATTTCCTCAATCAATAAGCTAAGCAAGTCTCCCAAGCATCAAACATACATTAAGAACAAGATGGGATTAAAGGGTTTCAATTTACAAGATGAAGGCTATATAAACTTTGGCAAAATTCAAGGTTATGGAGGTTGTGTGAGGGTGTCGATGGTGAGAAGAAGAGGAAGAGAGCATCTAAACAAAAACATGAAAGAGGGTGGTCTTTCAAGTGTGAAAATCGTGGGAATAGGTGTGTGGAGGAGAAGGTGGACACATATCATGCCACTTGTCAAATGGAGAAACATGTTATGTGTCTTCCTCTTACACTACCAAATGTCATTCCATAACTAGTCCACATGTAATTAATTCTCTAGACCATCTGTCACTCAACTATTCCTCCATTTGTCACTCTTTTATTCAAGCCAATTGTCACTCTATTATTGAAGCCACATGTCACTATTTCATAGGTCTTGTCAACTTAAATTTTCATGTGTCAATTTATCTTACTATTCAACATTTTTCCTATACTAGTTGCACATAACACTTCATTAATCACCCAATTGTGACAATAAATTCCAATTTACTAATTGTAGTCCATCAAACCAGAATTCAAGACATGATCAATTCACAATCATGTAATCACAACATAAACATTTAAAATCTTTCATACCCCGGAATAAATCAATTTGGTGCATAAATTATCTTTACAATGCCTCTAAAGTATGTTTCATATATATATGCAAATGAAATGCACTTCATGTACTCTCATATGACTTCATATGGCAGCTAAATTCCCAAGTGTAGGAATGAGTTATTACAGTTTTGTTTCATTTGGCTTCGTTATTGATATTTACATTTTATGCATTTAAAGCTTTTCATCTTGTATAAAGATTATTTCAAACTTGATGACAACAACTTTCAAATTTTACAGGAGTTATTGATTGTTATTAGTTTTAGAGGTGTTTTCTTAAGGTAATAGAACTATCCTTTTCTTATTTTTAAGTCATGACTCGAGTCTTATGATAGTGTAACAAATTTCTTGCTCAAAACTTCTATAGATTGGTCTCCTCCACCTATTACTAAAAATCCATTGCTGAATGACTAGTCACCAAAGATTCGTACAAATCTTAAGTGTACGTATTCTATTATGACTTCAATGAGCATAGTATAAACATCTATTGATGATTGAAATTAACCAGTGATGAAGGTTGTATGGTGAGATTTGAGAAAATTCATGGCCCTCTTAAATTAAGCAAATTGTGGACAAGAGCTAGCAATAATTTTACAACTCAAGGAGAAATTTCCTCTTACAAAGCAAAATTGAAATTTTAATTTAGTATAAGAAAGCACTAAGTTTTGAATAATTAAGGAATAATCTCAAATAAGTTATGAAATTGATTTATTTATATTACTTATTTACAACATTTATACTCACAAAATAATGTGTCAAAAAACTGACGCAAGTTTGACAACTACATTGAATTAAGAAATTTTCTATTTTGTGGGTTAATAAGTGTTATGCAAACTTCATGGATGAAAAAAATCATGGAAGATGTTTTATAATACGAAGTGAGTTATATATTAATTAATTGGTTTTATGGGTTTTTGGCATCATAATCATGGTAGTTTTATTAAAATTTTCTATTATGTGTTCAATTTCAATATGGGGGTTATAGATTTTTTAATGGGTTACTCCCCTACTATATGAAACAGTCTTAAGCATCAGTCCTAGTTTTCTAAAGAAGATAAACAAGCAAGAATAACATAAATAAATGTTAAAGTTGAAAATAAAAACTATTAGTATTATATTATTTGTGATTGTCTTTAATAATTGTTATAAGTGGATGTAAAAGTAGAAATATTGGTTTATATTGCATTGAATATTAATGTTGTTAATTATAGACTTTGGAAATCTTTACTTATGTGGACTCTTCGAATATTAATGTTGTTCATTTTGTGTTACTTTGTAATTTATGTTTATTGCTATAAATTATCCCTATGCGATGCTCTTTCCTTAAAGATAATTATTGTATCTGTTTATCATAATTTTGTTGTTGGTATTGAATTAAAACTAGATGTATAAAAAGGACTAGAGAGGCAACAATTTTCTTAACAACATAATGTTATCTTTTCTAACAAAGCAAGAAGAAATCATGCCCCTTTCTTTCCCTTGAATGTATTTGGATCCCCAATAAAAGAGTCTTGGTCATCTTGTTTTGTTTTTAAAGCCTATTATCCTTAAATTACATGACTCATATTTTAGTTTTCATATGTTCCTCATACATTAAAATGGATTATAGTCATTTTTTTCTTTTATGTTGAAAGGCATTTCAAGTTTTATTTCATTTCTCAGACAAATAAAATTTTCCCAAAAAGCAAGTGAATGCCTGCAAATTTACTCAAAGAATGAAATGTTTGCCTCACTTTAATATTGTAAGATTTCAAACAAGTGAGTGCCCATTTCTTTCTCAAATACCAAAACTTTTACAACACTTCAACATTGTAAGATTTCAAACAAGTAAATAGCTTCCAAAATAGACAATGAATTTATCTATAGATGTATAACAAAGATTAAGCATAGAGGTAATAATTGCTATACAAAAATCATAAAGATAGTAACTGCTATACAAAAATGATAATCATAGTAGCTACATAAATCATAAAGATAGTAGTTGTTATACTAACCAAAAATCCTTATTCTAATTGATTCAATAGTCAATGTTAGGACATATTATGTAGTCTCTGATGTTTTTGATCTTGTTCTCCTCATTCCTACCTTTGTTGTTCCCTAATAAAATAACACTAAATAATCCAAATATTGACCAAAATTTCAAAATCAATTTAAAAACCCAAATTAATACTTATAACCTGTGACGAGTTATGACTCTTTTGTCACTAATGGTTCAAGAGCCTCACCCTATAACATTCCATATCCACAAACTGGCCTCTCTTTTTATTTGGTTTTGATATTGGTGGTTGACTTGATTTCACAATAGTAGAACTTGCTCCAGCATCACATGTAGTCTACATATAGTAAAGAAAATAAAATTACTTAAGATACAGTATTAAGGTATAAACAATTAATGCTGAAATTATTATGTTAACTTACAATCAAACTGTTAAGGCCATCAGTTAAAACTTGTTGTGATAAATCTTTCATTGGACTTTTTTTTATGTCCTTGTTTGAGACATGTTTGGTAAGTTATTTTAATCCCCTTCTTTAACAATTTATTGCCTATGTTAGAATTATCCCAAATCTCCTTTCTTCTATTTTTTGGCCTACTTGGCATTTTTTTTCAGAAATGGAGGTGGTAATTATGGCTTATGTTCAGTTTTAAACCAAAATTTCTCTGCTTGAAATGATCCCATCATATATTGACAAGCCTATAAATACCTATCCTTCATAAACTAACATAATGTATATTTTCAGGCAGTTTATTGTTATAATCAATGGTAGCAATAGCATATGAATTTGGAATTCTTGAAACATTCCATCTTTTGCAACTAAATGGCCTATATCTTAAGTTCACAACATATTTAAATCTTTTTTTCATTACTTCAAACCCACCAGCATCATTACTCTCAAGTTCACAAGCAACATTGGACTCCTTGTTAATTGTCATTTTGTTTTTTATCCTTGGACCAATCTCATCTACCTATTTAGTTTCCATGTTTCTATTCTTAACCAATCTTCATCACAAACACTTTAATTTTCTCAAGGATTGTGATAATGATCTTTGTTTGAGCTTCAATAATACTTCCATTAAATTCTTCATAAAGATCATTATCCAAAGTGTCACACTTCAATGATATGTTCAAATATGCTCTTGACCATCTTTCTTTTGTAATTTTTAACAAACCCCTGTAAGCTTCTTTTGACTCTCTTTTAACTTTTTTAAATTAAAAAAAAACAAGTTTGGTTCAATAGATGACTTACAACATTTCCATAATAGTCCTTATAATTTGAGTCCCTTCTTTTTGTAATTATTAAATATACATCTTGCATAAAATCTTACTTTAACCTTTAGGATATGCCTACTAAGTGCCTCCATAAGATCCTATATAACATTCAATTTTAAAAAATTAGAAAATAACCAATACAAGCAACTTTATATTATAAAAACAAATAAAGTTTATAATGAACCTTTTGTTGATTTAAGATCACTATCCATCCACCTCTATCTTCTATATCTAAATCTTTTTGTAATAACTCTAAAAACCATCTCTAAGCGTCAAATGTTTCAGTATGTACCATAGCCCATGCCATAGGTAACATATGATCATTTCCATCTTCTCCTGCTGCTACCAATATCTCACCTTATACAATACCTTTCAAAAAGCAATCATCCATTCCTGTCAACATTTAATGCATACATACATTATATCAAATGATGGCTACAAATTATCTCTAAGCAATAGCCTTTCAATGACCAATTCAAATGTACTACCATTATTTGAACTTAAATGTTCTTCCTTGTAATCCCACAAATTGTTATATTCTGCTCTAATAGCTCCTTGCATTTCCTCTATTACCAACTTTTGAGCCTTATAACAATCATTATACCCAACATCAACTCTCATATCTTTCTTCACAAACTTCCTCGATTATATTAGTTTCAATGCATTGAGTCCCGGGAGATTATTGAAGCAATTCTTAGCAAGCTACTTTGAAGCCATACTTTTGTTATAGAAAACATGATTGTATATGCTCTTCTGCTCAAAACTCTTACCTACACAAACACACACACACACACACACACACACATATATATGTATATGAGTAGTTAGTCCACAATATAAATGATGCCTAAATTGAAAATAAGTATAACATTCAATTTACTTACTTAAAAATTATTTAAATATTTCACTAAGCTAGCTAAAGTGCACCATTTTCAGTACTTACACATAAACTTGGCTCTCACAAATTGTTTCGTGTTCCTTGTAAATCTAAACCCCTTCTTTCATCAATAGCAAGCTTATGAAGTGCTTTATTGAATTGATTAGAATCCTACAACAACATGTCAAGCTCAATGTCATTCTTTTTCTTATGAGCTTTGAATCTATGAAGTTCTAATTTATGTCTTAACCCCCTTATCTACATCTGAACCACTACCTTCTTCAAAACTACAAGTTTCATTTAAGTAAAAGTAATCTATCATATTTTTATTCTAAACATCATTCCATCGTTGTCATTTTCATCTTCATCTACATCTTCTTGCTCAACAACAAAAACAACATCTGCAACTTCGTTCTCAACATCAATATCATCATCCACATTTTGTTCTAAATATGGAAAATTGGATCCATTATCAATTTAGATCTCTATAACCTTATATCCTACAATAAGCTTACATATATGTATCACACATGCATCAATCTTTCTCACATCTATCAACCCATTTTTTTTAGACTATCACTTGGCACTTTATACATAACATTACTTGCTTTTAATCTTTTAACATCTTCTCCAAGCATTCTCTCAAGGTTCCAATAATAAAATCTATCGATTTCAATGCTCTAGCTTTCTTTATTTCCACCCATATATTTAACATGTTCTCCATATACAAACTTCCAAAACATAGTTAATTTTCCATCACAACCATCTATCTTTGTTTACCTATACACAAATATCAATATGACATTAAGCATAAAGGTATTTAATATAAGATAAACACTTTATTGTTGAGGTATAAGACAAGACTTTGTTAAATACAAGACAAATACTACAACTAAATCTCCTAATCCTTCCATCTATTTTTGGCATAAGACATTATAATTTAAGTTTCAAAATGATAAGTATACTAGTTATTTGAAAAAAGTCACATGCTAATTAGACAATGATGTAATGGTTACAATGTATAATAGTTATTTGAAAAAAGTCACATGCTAATTAGACAATGATATAATGGTTACAATCTTCTAAAGAGATATATCTATTACAAAAGACACTTGAAAAACAAGCATGCTTTTAGTCAATTCATTTAGTAAATGGCTCTCTGCATATTTAGCTCTATATATTAATAACAATAGTGAACATATAAAAGTCTTTATAAAAAAAATTGATAACCATTATTACTTGTGTCAAGTAATAAAAGTTAAATAATAATAATAACAATAATAATTTATGTAAAAACACATTAACAAGGGATATAAACATAAAGCTCAAATGCAAATAGTTTTGTTAACATGGTGGCCGTTGAGATGATGATGACCTAAAACTGGTGTCAAAGTCAAATAGTGCACAATTAGTTGTATATATATTACAAAGTAATGAGTTGATTTATTAGTAGAAAAGCAAACAAAAAATAGCACATTACACAACAACTCTTAAAACTGCTGTAGATTTTAATTTGCTACAATAAGGGGAAAAAACTAAAATCCCAGTAAATCGTCGTAGTGTTAGGTGAAGATGCCATAGAATTTGCTAGGAGCCATCATACCTGAATTGAAATCTTACGAAATAACAAGCAGTTGATAGAGAGCATAGTAATGGTCCTTAATTCACTTAATATAGAAAATAAAATTTAGCAAAAAACTAAATATTTATAACTTCATTTCAATTACTAAAATTTTATTAAAAGAAGAAAAGAAAAGCCTAAAAGTTAGTATTAATCCTTACATCAAGTACTCTATCAAGATGGTGAGGAAAACTGTTGGGACCTCATCCTCGTGAGTCACGTGCCGATGTCCAATGTGACATCGAGGCGCGCATCCCACAAGGTTGGTATGCCAACACCAAGTCAAACCTCAAAAACGAACTCATCTTACTTACTTCCATAACCAAGACTAAATATCACACCCTAATTCACTGTTGAAATTGAAAATCTTAGGGCCTAAATTGAAAATTGATTCCTTCAGAAAAATTGTAATTCCATGTCTTTAGATTATTCAGAACCAAAAATCACCTCATTCGGATCTCTATAGATCAAGAAATCACCAAAATACAGAAGCATGTTTAGACTTTTCAACAGATCGCCTCACTTTGATTTAATCAATCTTTTTCAGATTAATAGCAAAACCTACAAAAATATTTTGGAGAGGTAGAGGAAAGTCTTAGAAAATCAACTCTTTGAAAATCAGGTCAATTGTAGGTCGGACGGAAAAATTATAAACAAAAGAGTGGAAAGAGGTGGAAAAGAAAAAAATAAAAAATATATAAAAATTCAAAACAGAACTCGCACTCGTGAGGGCCTCGCGAGTGCTCGCCCTCGCGATCGCGAGGGCGCATGTGCATCCTGCCTTCTCCTCTCCCGACTATCCAACTTCTAAAATTTATATCTTTTGACTCAAAACTCCAAAATTTTCAAATTTGACATTAATGAAAAGTTAAAAGGAAGCTCTACAACTTCCATGAAGGATTTAAAAACCAATTTGGCCTCTAAGGGAGTCTAAAACCACTTCAAAAATGACTGCCTAAAATAAATCATCCTACACAGTAACAGAAATTTTAAAAATCATATCTTTCAACTCCATGGCCCAAAAATGTCATATTTTATATCAATGGAAAGATAAAAAGACAGTCTACCACATTCATTAAGACCCAATGAACCAATTCTAATTCTATGAGAGTCAAAAATTCACTCAAATATTCTGCCCAGAAATTTGCCATTTTGACAGCATCTGCACCCAACTTCCACAATTCACATCTTTCAACTCCCACATCCACAAATAGCATTTTATACATCGTTGGAAAGCTATGAAATTCCTCTAAAACTCTCAAGAAGGCTACTTGACCCAATTCAAACCACATCAGTCTAGAAATTGCCTCAAAGCATAGCATACACAAACCTACCCTTATGAACATTTTAAAGAACAAGCAAAGCAACCTTTGGAAGGCTACTTGATCCACTGCAATTCATATCAGCCCAGAATTTGCCTCAAATCACAGCATACACAAACCTACCCTTATGGACATTTTCAAAATGCATGCAAAACAACCGTTGGAATATGCATCGGCAAAACACAATCAAACTTGCATATCTTTCAATAATATCAAAGTAGGAGTTCTTACAAAGCTTTAGTGGGCATTTTTAGCCCCAATACAATAAAGTCTCGGAAATTCAAATTTCAAAGAAACTACATGAACAGTGATTTTGCTCCAAAATGCAACTAAAGCCTTGATACAAAATATAACTTCAAAAATCAAAAATCAAAACGGGAGTGATGCCTTGACCTCGGTTCGGTCACTCATTTTCTTGCTCATCGCCTGT
>JAOSBK010000205.1:12364418-12379592 GCA_027568895.1 Erythroxylum shatona | reverse complement strand
TAATTAAATCAATTAAAGCAAAATAAAAGTAATTAAAGTAAACAAATAAATAATAAATCAACAAATAAATAAAAAAATTTTCGGGGCCCAACACATTTTTCACTAGCCACATGTCTTATTTCTAAGGCACTAAGTTAAATTTCAATTTCTACTCCATTTTTTCCCCAAATTCCAATGGCTCTAATTAAAAAATTCGAAAATCATTTATCTAAATTTTCATTGCCATTGGACAGTAATTTCTACTACCGTTAAACAATTATTCTGCCACTTGGCATTTTTCCTAGTCCAAAAATTACCCCGAATTTTAGAAAAAAATTTCTAAAATTCTCCAAAAATTCAAAAACCACAATGACCCTCTCTAACTCAATTTTTCATACACACAAATCACATTGCTTAACACTTATACCGGGAAATGTCATGAATGCATGTACAGTCATTTTCATGTGCAAAATTTACTATTCACGTATATGTATATGCTATATTATATGATGCATGAACATGTAAAGACGTTTCTAAGCACTCATTAACCACTCCAAATTACTATTCTAACTTCCCCGTCGATGATGGGATGCTACAATGGCTCTGTAACGCTGTCGTATTGGCCATAATTATATTATTACGTCACCATTTTGATTGAAATCTTAAGTTTAGACTACATTGAAACATCCCATAAATTTCGATGTGGTCGTACTCATCTTTTTCCCCTGATATCGACTTTTGATTGATCAATTTCAAATTTAAATTTTTTATCGAACTTCCATGGCTTTTCATGATTGGCGTCCACAATTTTAGGGATACATTAATGTTAGATTGTTCAGGAACTTTCCTTGAAGATTCTATGAATCACATATTTAATATGCATTTAATTTATTACATATTTAAAATAAATAAGTTTAAAATATATTTAATATATAAATTCTTTATATTCTAATGTATTTTTCCCCTTTCAGAAGGATAACATATAATAACTTTACGATTTTAATTCTTATAAAAATGTTAGATATTTAATTGTCGAATAATCAAATTTCATTGACAATATATTGTGACTTGTGAGAGATAAAGATAAAAAGTTTTAGTTGATCAAAAACTTTATCTTTTCTTTTATTATTGTTTATTAGAAACGTAAACTTATAGTTTGTCTTATAAAATCACTAATTCTATCTTTATTTACTTTGAATTATTGAATATTTTATAATGATAATTTATATTTAAATTATTAAATATTTTGTATTAATCTAAATGAATACCCAATTTTGTTTGATATTTATTTCACCATAAGGTGATGTACTAAATAAATGCTTCCATTTGTCTCCACTCCCTTTATAATAAATTAAGACCCCATATAATCTTCTCCTCACAAGAAATCACAACTTATGTTAGGAGAGTTAATGCTTAAACCAAACCACTACCACAAATTACATTTGTCCTGTAATCCAGAGTTGATGCAAAGTCTAGAAAAAAAAACCATTTCTCTTTTTCTCAAATATAAACCATCCTCCCTTCCAAAAATCTACAACATGTTGATAAAAAAGAAAGAAGGCCTTGCGATCAGAGCTTGTGAAAATTAAGATAGATATGCATTAAGTTATCTCCTCTCCTCCACTGTTGAAGTTGAAGCTCATCAGGTTTTCCCTCTCTCTCACTCTCTTCTCTCTCTCTTGCCTTTTCTCTTTTGCCTCATTTGGGTTTTGTAGCTAACAGAACTTGGCTTATTCATGGGTGTATTTTAATTTCTTCTTAGTATTGCCTCAATGTTTCTTTGGAAAATATTAATGCTCATAAAGTTCCCTATCTTTGCAAGTTTTATGTCAAATTTTTCCGAACCCATTCAATTAATTTGTATTGTAGGACAACGATGATTGATAAAACTTGGATGAAATTTTCTAATACAGCACTGCCACAATATGAAAAAGGAGTTAATGAATTTCAGATTTTGCATTTAGAGATCTTGACGAAGGAAGAGCATTTTGTTGTCCTTGTAAAAAATGCAACAACAATTTATTTAGGACAAGTCAATCAATTTATGAAAATATGATGTTAAATGGGATAAACAGAAACTACAAGCAGTGGTGCCATCATGGAGAGGTTCTACAGTATTATTCTGATGACGACAATGATAGTAATCAGAGTAATAAAAGTAAAAATGATGATGGAATGCATGATATGTTATGTGATCTTGTGAGGGATAGTTCTTATGATCTAAATGAAGACCGTAATGGTCCTGTCAGAGGTGGCCCCATCAATCCAAATAAGGAAGTCACTAAGTTTTACAGATTATTGCAAGAATTGGAGAAAGAGTTATATCTTCTTGATTTGTATGATCTTTCTGATGATGATATAGGATGAGTGATGCCAAGAAAATGAAAATTTTGGCTTTACATTTCATGAATCTACTTTAAAGGATGATGCAAATATGATATCTTTCAATAGATCTGATTTAGATGCTGCAATTGTTGAAGGAAATCTGTTAAATATTGATACTATGAGGGCTGGAGAAGATGACAAAATTGCTTGTGATGAAGATACTTTTATGAATGATGATGAGACAAATTTAGTAAGTAAAGATGAGGAAGGCAACGATGACAATTATTAAGCATTGACAAGAACTTTGTTTTAAAATTTTGAATAAGTTAAGAGTTTTGCTTAATATTTTGGAACAAGATTTTCATTATATTTAAACATTTATTTATTTTGATTTTGATTTTAATGAAATTTCAAAGTTATGTTTAGCAAATATCTATTAATATGTAAAATATTACTTTTGGACTATCAATATATGCAGTTTGAATATTTTGTAAGAAAATATTCAAATTTGTTTACAGATAATAATATTAAAGAAAAACCATGACAAGTTGTTCCTAGTTCTTAACATTCGTATAATAAGGACAAAATTAATTATCAGAGTGGTTAATTTTGATATGTTATTACAACAAGAAATAGTTATCATTAATCTGTTATGTTTATATTGACAATAACCTTTGTAACAAAAAGTTGATGATTAAGTGATAATAAAATATCTTGTCACAAAAATTACGAATAGTAGTGACCATAGTGATAGTTCCATTTTTATGATAATATTAAGTAGACGCTAACTAATGGACTTTTTATTAACAAAAGTTTCGTCATAAAAAGTAAAATATCATATGACGTTAAACCGTTTTATCACAACAAAAGAAAAATATTAAAGATCAAACTATGTTTTGTCACAACAAATAGAAAATATTAGTGACCAATATATATTTTGACACAATTATAACTCATTCATACCAAAATTGCTTTGGCGCCAAATTACATATGTTTTTAGTGACAGAAGTTAGTGATAAAAGAAAATTTGACACTATTAATATATTAATAGTGACAATTTAATTATGAAATATACTAGATTGTCACAATTATCATTGTATTAGTGACAAAAAATAAATCATCACAATTAATCAAAAAATATTATCAAATAATTATTATTTCACAAAAAACCTCATACCTGTGTTGAAATCATAGTTAATCACAAAAAAAGTTGTCACTAAATTACATATAGTGGTGACCATAATGATAGTTCGATTGTTGTGACAATATTAAGTAAACATTAACTAATTGAATTTTTATTAACAAAAGTTTTCGTTACAACAAGTAAAATATTATGTGACGGTGAACCGTTTCGTCACAACGAGAAAAAATTTACTAATCAAATTATGTTTTGTAATAACAAATAGAAAATATTAGTGACCAACATATGTTTTATCACAATTGCAATTTATTATTGCCAAAATTATTTTGACACTAAATCACATATGCTTTTAGTGACATAACTTAATGATAAAAGAAATTTTTACACTCTTAATATATTAATAGTGTCAATTTAATTGTGAAAGACATTAAATTGTCACAATTACCATTGTATTAGTGACAAAAAAACTAAATCATCACAATTAATCCAAACAATAATGTCAATCAATTATTTTGTCACCAAAAGCCTCATTTATATGACAAAATATTAGTTAGTCACAAAAAGTTATTACTAAATGTCTTAACTCTTGAAGTGTAAGTGCTACATTCATTTTTCTTGTGAAAGGCTGAGTGGGCACTGAGCTTATCTGTTTCAAAGGCAACTCTCTTCAAGGCTATTATGAATTGGTTCTTGTAGTTTATGATTGCGTGAATTGAAACTAATATATTTTGCAACTTATTGTTTGATCTGAAAAAGAAACATACAAGTGATTTAGATGATGAAATTACAAGACTTATTGAAATCACAAAGGCACAAAATGAAAAGATTCAAGCTCAAAATGAGAAGATTCAAGCTCAAGATGCAGCTATTAAGAAGGAAGCCATGAAAATGAAACAAATTTTAGTTGTTTTTTCACATTTGGCAAATACTGGATTAATTCTTAATTTGTTACTCAATGATTCTGCCTCAATTAGAGATTCATCAAGTGCCACAACATCAAATATCCCAACTAGTCATGTGAATTTATAAATTTATAAAATCTAGGATAATTAGTATCACTTCTTATCATTATCATTATATTATTATAAAATGTTAGTATTAAATTTATAGCTTTATATTTTATAAATTAATTAATTGATTCTATTTTTTATTTATTTTATACGAAACAAGTCAATAGTAAACTTCTTCTAGAAGAATAGCCAGGAAAATTTACTTTGTAGAGTTTTAATATGTAGTAGTTTAGGATAATTGTAATAAATATAATTGTCTTTGATATTAAATTTTCCAATTTCATAAATTGGAAATTAGAATTTTGCACATTTTGGCAATTTTATATATACTAATATATTCATTTGCTTGTGTGACAATATTTTGAACCTAAAAATCTATATCATTTGTAGCAACTTCTATTTTATGGCCACCAATGCAAAATATTTTATCGATTAAGCAATCAAATTGTTAAATTTAATAATATTATTTGTGATAAATATTAGCACATTGGTGATAAATTTATTGTAATATATAATCTTTATTTATTGACAACATTATTGTAATATATAACTTTCATACTTGTGACAAAGTCTGTTTGATAATATGGTCAATAATTCAAATTTCTTTTACCACTAATGCAATTCAATTGTTGAATTTTATAGTTTTATTCGTGACAATACTAAACACATTAGTGATAATATTTTTTAATAATATTTTTTATTTTTGTGACAAAATGATGTTAACACTTTTTCCTTAATCTATTAGTGGCCAAGTAATGGCCATTGATAAAAAAAAGCACTAGTGACAAATATTGTGTCACTATTTCTAATTATTTTAGTAGCGATAATGTTGTCACAATAAAATAAAGTACTGTTATAACTTTCTTCGTTATTACTTTAAATTGTTTGTGTCGAAAAATTTGTCATAAATATGCAAAGTTAATTTGACCATATAGTGTTGTCACACATTCATAGTTTTTAGTATCAGCACTTTTGTTATAATAAAATAAAGTACTGTTACAACTTTATTTATCACTACTTTATATTGTTTATGTGGACAAGTTTGTTATAAATATGTAAAGTTATTGCGACCATATAGTTTTGTCACATAATCTATAGCTTTTAATGTCAATACTTTTGTCACAAAAGTGTTTCATAATTTTGACAATTTTCCTAAATTAGTCACTAATATAATGACGAAGGTATTTGTGATGGGAGGTGATGACTTCAAAAATTGGACACTATTAATAGTAGTGACCAATATTAATGCTTTTAGTGACAAATTTTGCTTTCACTAAAAATATAATTTCTTGTAGTGAACAAGTCTAGATTATGTCGTTCAGCATTGCCATTTGAATCTCGTTTGATTTTTAAAACTCTTTTAAATCTAACTCACTTAAACTTTTTTGAAATTCAGCAAGATACCAAACTATATTGTCTTCCATGGATTTTAATTTAGCTTGCATGGCATCAATCTATTTTTTAGACTCTAAACATTATATGGCTTGTGAAAATGAAATTAGATATTTATTATTTTTAGTATCAACATTTGACTTTTGTAATAAACCACATAATCATTTTAAACGGGTGACTTTATTTCTCTTTAAGTTCTTCTTAAAGATATTATTTATTATGATTTGTGTACACTAGATAGTTGAGAGTTAGTACTTTACAGTTGTGGTCTTTCATTTCAATGTTGTTTAGTATTGTCTAAATTTCCATTAATTACTAGAATAATATTTGGAACGACGACGTGTGAGAAGCATTTATGGATAAAGGACCATTCACCATTACTTTTTTATATCTATATTTTATCATTTATTACTCCCACTAACTTCACCATTCTTAATGAATCTAAAATTTCTAGTTTCTACCATTCTAAGACTATGATTTAGACTATAAAACTTAAATATTTTAGATTTCTCCAGGTAACCTATAAAGTAATCATTAATCATTTGATAATCTATTTTCTTTTCATATAGATTATAGATCCTTGACTTTGTTGGACAATCCTAAACATATGAATATATTAAACTAAGTCTCCTTCCAGTCTACAATTCAAAAGGAGTTTTATGGAATGTCTTACCTAGGGATCATGTTTAATAAATATATAATAGTTTTAAAGGCATATATCCATAAAGAAGTAAGTAGTGAGGAGTTATTTATCATACTTCTAATCATATTCATCAATTCCCTATTATACCTTTCTACCACACTGTTCAGTTAAGATGTGTTTAACATATTATAATATTCACTTATGTCATATCTTTTGAAGATCTTTATAAAGGGATATTGACATTGTCTTAACCTATCATATTTCTTATATTATCCACTCCTTTTATCAGATCTTATAATTTTAGCATTTTTCTAATTACCTTTAAACCTCAGTTATGTATACATTAAGGGCATTTAATGCTTGAGATTTTTTATAAAGAAAATAGACATAATCATATCGTAAGAAATTATCGATAAAGGTAATAAAATATTTTTCAAATAAAAGATGAAATATCAAAAGTTTCACAATATCAAGGTGTATAATCTTAAGAATTTGAGTGCTTATTGTGGCTCCTTTCTTGTTATGTTTAGTTTGTTTTCCCTTAATGCAACTTACATGTATACTTATATCAGTAACATCTAGATTTAGAAGAATCTCATTTTTTTTTACTAATCATTTCAACCTTTCTTTGGATACATTACCTAAACATCTATGCTATAAGTAGGCAAAATTTTCATCTATTCATTATGTTTAATTCCAAAATTACCATAAATCATAAGCAAAGATTCATCAAATTTGTTATCAAGTTTACATCTTCCAAGGGAGCATTTGTACGGTTTTCCATAAAGATATTTATTTCTTATATAGAATTATAGTTTGGATCATAAGAAATTCTTACATTATAGTGGAAATACCAATAGCACTAGCATCAATCCACTAAGCATTAAGAGGAACTTCACAGACCTAAGGGCTAAGATTGAAACTTAGAAAGACTGAAAAGGTTAAAAAGATATGGTGTCAAAAGAAAGGAAATTAATCAACCATGCAAAGATTGAAAATTGAAAATTAAAAAGGCCCATGAGGAAACAAACCTAAGATCAGAAGAAAGGAAGAGCAAAAAGCGATAGGGTGTTGGGGTTGTATTGATATGGTCTAAAAATAGAAAGAAGGATACATTAAGTGCAGCATTTTTGGAGCTCAAAGGGCAGAACATGAGACAATAGAAGAAAATAGTAAATAGTTAGGTTATTTGTATATATACTCAAACTTTAGGTTTGCCTGAATTATGGAACTTAAGTCTGGGCTTGATTTAAAGCCCAAATTTTTTTTTAAGAAAAGGCTCAAACTTAATCCGAAGCTTTTAATTTTGAGTCTGGTTATGCCTAAACCAATTTTCCAATACTAATAATATTTACCTTTATTTTTAAACCAAGCCTTATGTTTTGGGCATTACTTTTACCTCTTTTTATCTTTTTTGATATAATTTATATTTGTCTAAATTTTGTTCCTTTTAATTCATGTCTATAACATTGGCAAGCAACTTCTTTTTCTTAAACTTGTTTGCTTTTACTTTTAGTCATCTACTAACTTTTTGGTGCACTAGGTTAATGGAATGTCCCCTTTGTTTCTTCATCATTACTTCCTCTTGAGGAAGCTTATTGAATAATTCATTAACATTATACTTTTCCTTCGTAATATTGTAATTAATTTGAATAAGTCCATACTCAGGAGGTGGTAAGTCCAAAATGAATTGTTCCATAAAAAAGTTATCTACTATCATTCCTAGTGTCTTTAACTTTGATGCAATGTTAGTCATCTCAACAATATAGTCGTCGTATATACTTGTGACCCCCAATATACTTCATGATTGTGAGTTCTACAATAAGGGTACTAGCAAGTGAATTATCCAAAGAGTAAAAACATTCTTCCACAAACTTTATGTATTCTTTTACACTTTCATTTTTTGGAACAGTTGTTTTAATGTAGTTAGCAATAATCATCTACATAAACTTCAAACTTAATCTATTAATTACATTGTTCCTTATCTTATGGTATGACTGCCCTTCCTCACTACTTGTATCTTTAAGAGTAAGAGGTTAATCCTCTGATAATGTCACGTTAAGTTCCAAAATACTAACTAAAAATTAACTAGTTTGTTCCATTTAGAGAAATTAAAACCAATTAAAAAACAGTAACAAATGAAGCTTGCGAATGAAGAGAAAAAAAACTACAAAAGTTATAAAAAATGCTCATATTATTTATAATTTATTTATCAAAATAAACAATTAAAAGTACATTATGGTTTCCACTTTAATGGATATTACAGTACACTATCATAATTTAAATGTCAATGACAATCAATCATAAGGAAATAAATTTTCCCAATTAAACATATATGTTTTTCTTTGGATATAAAAAAATATTTGCTAAAAAAAGTTAATTTACTCCCTTAATATTTACTCTCATATAATGATTGAACTCACCTTTATGTGAATCACAAGGCTATAAGATGGTAAACAATAATCTATCATTTACTTTACTAGTAGGAAATTTGTTAAGTAATATTAATAATTGACCTTTTATTTATTACGAATGTCATTATCATATTTTGGGCACTTTGGTGATTAATAAACAATAAATACAATTTTTATGTATAAATAATAAATTTATTTTAATGTTATGCATTTATAAAAATAATAATGTAGAAACTGGATTAAAAAAAACTCTCATAAAGATCAAACATTTTATTGCTTTAATTTCTCTTTGTTTTCAATGTTACACCCAGAATTAAACTTTGAACTTTGAATCAAATCAATGAAAGGATCAAATTATACCAAAAATAAGAATATCAAATAAACTTAAAAAGTTCTAATTTCATGTTGTAATAAAACCATATCACTTACAATCCCAACAAATTTGTCTTTCTTAATTAACATATTAATAATCCAGTCACATGACCCCCTAATATATTATTAATCCCTAGATAAATATCTTTCAAAATCATGAAAATCCTATATCATAAAATCCAAAATTGGATTTTAAAAAAACCAAAACTATATATATAGTGATTAATTAGCACTTGTAAGACATTAATCGCAGGATCTTGAACGTATAACTCCAATAATATAAAAAATATAATACACACCTGAAGGCTTTAATAAAATCAACTTATTGCAAACCCTTAAAAACAAATTAATTTATCTCCTTTGACCTTTTTTCTTACTTGAAGCCATATGCAAGCATCTCAGCCTGAAGGATTTGTTTATATAAATGACCACTTACACAAGATAATAAGGGGTTGTTTGGTTTTATTTCTATTTTTTTGTTGTAATTTTTAATTTTTGTTTTCAATTTTCAATATATGTTTTTCTTTTAAATAAAAACAAAAATATGTTTTGTTGTTATATATGTAATTACATTTTTATGACTGATAATACTTATATGTTAGATAAAATTTAAAGATAAATAATTTTAATTAAATAATTTTATTTTAATCTCTTATATAATATTTATTAATAAATTATTAATAAAATTTCTTTTTATTATGCTAAAATAAATAATTTAATAATTACTACTTTATTTACAAATTTTTAAAAATATGTTAATTATCAAATCAAAATTTATTTGAAATTTATATATTTTGAAGATAATTTAAATTTAGTTATATTTAATAATAATTATTAAATGAAATTAATTTGATTTAATTATAAAATTAAAAATATTAAATAGAATTAAGTTATTCATAATTCTTGTTAATAATTAATTTTAATTAATTAAATATATAATATTAAATTAAATTATCCATATTTCTTATTAATAATTAATATATATTAAGTTAACAGTGAATTAGATTATAAAAATAAAAATAGAGAACAAAAATCATTTTTGTAATTTTTGAAAACAGGAATAAATATAAATTAAAAACTCTATCAAATAATTTTTTATAAAATTTAAAAACAAAACCCAAAAATTAGAAAATAAAAACAAACATGCTTGAAGACTGTGTTAGTGCCGATGTGACACTGCTCAAGGAAAAAATTAACAGGTCCTTTTGTTAACAATGCTAAAATCAATGATACATGTCGCCAAACTCTATACCTAAAAAATATAGTATTTCACAAGACAGTAGGATGACCGACTGCGGCTGGCACGTGGGCTCCGGTGATACGGTGGCGCCAACTAAGTTTTTATAAATAGTGTCCACGTGTCACGCAAAACGTGGCGTCTCGTGTCATGGACCTTTTTTCTCGAATGCCAGGTAGCGTTGGGGTTCCAGGATGCGGACGAGAGAAGCCCCTCCAAGCTTGCAAACTTGACACCAACCATCACAGCTTCCTGCGTCTCAAGAATATGACACGTAAAGATAATTTAGTTGAGCGTTGCGTTGCTCACTTTTACCTTACCAAAAAAAAATAGAGGATAATTTAGTTTATACAAACTAATTCTTTTAAAATTCATGAATTTTTAAATTAAATCTAATCTATTGAATAAGTTGATACATGAAAGGGTCTAATAAAAAATGAGGGTAATATAAAAAGCGCCAAATCAATATGTCAAGATCTATGAAGAATCTAAAGCTATTAACTCTTATAAAAAGCATTAAACTACAAATAAGAACAACATAATTTAATAATTATCTAATTCTATTCAGGCAAAAAAAATTATTTATTTATTTTAACTAATATATCTTTTTTTTGTCAACTGAATTTAGTTTCCTCTTAACCAAATTTTCCTTAAAATTAGTAGCCTTGCACTTTTTCAGTGATAAGGTAGTTGGATCAATTTATGAGCATTTTAACTTTATTTATGATAGATATATACTATTAACCATGCAAATGTAATGATTATTTTCATTGAATAATTATTTAATTGTATTCGATTGGAGATTTGCATAATATGAATATGTGTTAGTACATTTTGTATATATCTAACTGGACCAAGTTGAAAATGGTTGTTTTATACTGACTATTAATACATATTTTTTAGGACATTAGAAATAAGATTTATATTCTTAATCTTGATTTAGTTAGTATGAGCAAATATACATTGTCTTGTACTTTAATTCACTAAAGAGTGAGTTTCAATTATTGGGACAATAATGCTCGGTGAATTGGGTAAAGGTAATTTGTATTTGTGAAATATTAATTAATGATGGAATCCATGTCTCGGTATAGAGAATGATGACGCACTTTAAGTAAGCTTATAAGGTTTCATTGTTTAAACCCTGCAGGTGGATTTTTAATCCAACACATGAAATAAGTTGAACGACAATCTTAAAGATTAAAATTGTTATTTAAATAAATTGTCAGTAATTTATTTTATTTGACAAGCATCTGTAATCTTAACATGGGGAACATAATTTATTATGTTGTGAAAAGTTAAAATTAATAAGGAGTTCAATTATAAATTTTTAGTGGAATAATTTATAATTAATTATTATAAGAATATACTGGTCTTGTATAGATTCTTATTATAATTTTAGTTTTATTAATTTTTTCCCTCGGTCCCTATCGTGCCTTAATTGTTTGGACCTCACGTGTGTTATTTGTAATTTAAAAAAGCAACAGATTATTTTAAATTAAATAGAAAAATATGTTGTTTTGGAATTACAAACCGCATAATCTTATCAATAACTTCTTATGCAGAAAGGAGAGGTTTTTTGATATATATAAGCTTTTCTTCCTATGGAAGAGGCATAATGATTATTGGAAAACATAGAGAGAAAACAGAAACTCTCTTGAAAACACATGACCCAATTTTTTTTCCCACCTAGAAACAAGGGTTACAGAAACAATTAATGTTACACGACAGAAGACTGTAAGGATAAGAAGATTTGTGGAAAGAAGTTTTTGTTGAAAGAAGATTAGTTAGCGATTCCATGCTTCAACATGTTTGTCTTATTTTGTTTCTTGTGATTGATTTGCCTATATGTGTATTTCAGATCCTGGATTGCTTCCGCTGTGAATACTGTTGATTCCATCAGTCGTGTGGTTAATTTTTCAAAACGTTGTCGCGACTGATCATAGAAGCTTAGGCTACTTACTTTATCATAATATTACAATATAATTTCAATAGATGTGTTAACCCAATCTTTGAAATTTGATTTTGAAATTAGGTACCAAAAAGCATTGGATAATAAGAAGCTTTAAACTGAGAAGAAGAATTAGATATAAAACTGATATGTGTTTTCGATACAGTACACTTGAATATATATAGTTATATATGATTCTCAGATCCTAACTTATAAGATTGTTCAGATCGTATAACAGATACATATCTAACAAAAACTGACAATCTTATCAAAGACTTATTCAACTCTTATCTCTATCACAACTCTTATCTCTATCATAAGAAGCTTTAAACTGAGAAGAAGAATTTGATATAAAACTGATATGCGTTTTCGATACAGTACACTTGAATATATATAGCTATACATGATTCTCAGATCCTAACTTATAGGATTGTTCAGATCGTATAACAATCGTATAACAGATACATATCTAACAAAACTGACAATCTTATCAAAGACTTATTCAACTCTTATCTCTATCACCCTATTGGTTACTTCAATACACTCTTTAACATGCAAACTTTCTGGTTCAGTCTGATTCTGTTGGGGCTGGACGCTGTTGCTTGGATCCATGATCTCGATTAGCTTCAACTGGGAGAAACCTGCAAAAACAATAAAGGCATGCTGGGGGTTGATCGCCAGATTGCCCCTCCGATGCTTAAGTCAGTTTACTGCGCTAAGTTTTTTATCCAATAACAGTGGTCATCAGAATTATTGGAGAGGTACCTGCATCGTGAGAAGATAATGAATTTATATAGTGAGTACCTGACGTGTTTAATTCAACATCAACTAGTTCTGTTGTGTTTTAACTCAACATCTTGAGAATGGGTCGATCGGCCTACACGTCATCCTAGAGTTGGACTTGGGCCTAGCACGACCCAACCATAAGCCCCCTACTCCTCGAGTCCGAACAGGGAGAAGGATCGATGGAGTACTTAGAGTTCTTGCAGCTCGTCTTTATGACAGCTCGTGATAGGCCCGATCGATGATAGCTCGGGATAGGCTCGATCGATGATAGCTCGGGATAGGCTCGATCGATCGGATTCTTGTGGCTCGCCTGCATGCTAGCTCGTGATTGTGCCGACCGATCGGATTGGACGTCTAATTAAGACACCAAATTTAATCATTACTTACGGCGCATATCTTTCGATGGATTTCAAAATTTAATTTAAAAGGGGGTGTCCTTTCAACTGCTTTATGATCGTGCGTATCGTTTCAACTGCTGCGCCGTTCCGGATGTCTGACAACCCTAATTCACACGGCTCAGATTTTGCCATGCGTCCAACTTCGATTGGTGTGCCCATTCCTTAACCGTTTGGAGTCGAGAAGCTTCTTTCATTACCGTTTCTGCGCATTTGGTTCTTCACTTCTAGCTCTCTCTACTCTTCATCTCTTTGCTTGCAGTTACCGGAATCTCCTTTTCATCGCTACCCAATCTCCGAAACTCAATCAACGAACTAGGTACGTCCTTACTCCCTTCTTCATCCTTTAAACTTCCTCTTTAGTAACCATGTCGTCGGGTAGCCCTAGGAGTGAGTCTAGACTTAGGGATGAAACCACTTCCTCCTCCTCTTTCGACCGGGAAATGGCTGTCGAAAGTGCTTTACAGATGGTTGGGTCGCTTGATATAGTGGCGGAAGTAGTGGAGGCGCCAGAGGCAAGGGGGAATGAAGCTCCGGATGTAGAGTTAGATGAAGAAATCGCGGCGGATGATCGGATAGACGGGCGAGTTGTTGAGAAGCTGCCGATCGACCAATCAACGATGACCGTAGGGGAACTGAACCGATCGGTCATCAGGAATAATATCCCCTCATCCTGGGGACCCAGGTTGGCCGCAAAGAGCGAGCGAATTTTCAGCAATGCGGGGGGCTACTTCGCTGTTTCAGATAGCTTCTTCTCGATCGGTGGCATGAGGCTCCCCTATGCTCCGATCATCGATGAGGTTTGCCGTGTGTACAAATTGTTGCCGGGTCGTCCTTAAAAATAAAAGAGCGAAGCAAAAAGGTGGCGTTCAGGCAGGATATCGCCCAGCCAACTGTGCTTGCGGAGATCGGGCAAAATACCACTCAGCCAATTGCGCCTACCGAGTCTACGGTACTAGTTATCCGATCGGCTGATGAGGGCGAGCTGTTATGGAGGAGGAGGCGGAGGAGGTAGAGCAACCTCTTAAGAGAAAGAGAACCGCTCGGCGTGTTGAGCGATCACCCTGCCCTGTTGAGCGATCGTCCTGCCCCCTGGACAATGGTAAGGGGAAGGAGTGATCCTCCGGCGGTGGAAAGTGGGTGTCCACGATCAGCCTTGATCAGACTGCATCGATTAGGGACATCAATGTTGCTCTGCATATTGGCCAGAAGGTTGTTCCTCCTGTGGACGAGAAGTTTTTGGATACGCTGAACAACAAGGAGCTGATGGCTAGTCTCGTCCGTAGCTGTGCCAGGGATCTGGCGTTCGCCTCTGTGATGCATCAGCGTGTCGATCAACTTGAAGAAGTCAACCAAACGATGGACCGGGAGGTTCACGATCTTCTTGAGCAGGTTAATGCTTTAAGAGCTGAACTTTCAGAGGCGAGGGAGGAGAAGGATGTTTTACGAGCTCAGCTCTCTTCACTGGAGGAGGAGAAGAGTGTTTTGGAGGAAGAGAAGAGCGTTTTGAGAGCTCAACTCGTTTCGGGGGA
>JAOSBK010000205.1:12350752-12364318 GCA_027568895.1 Erythroxylum shatona | reverse complement strand
AATTTATGATTAATTATAATAAGAATATACTGGTCCTGTATAGATTCTTATTATAATTTTAGTCTTATTAATTTTTTCCTGCGGTCCCTGTCGTGCCTTAATTGTTTGGACCACACGCGTGTTATTTGTAATTTAAATAAGCAACAGATTATTTTAAATTAAATAAAAAATATGTTGATTTGAATTACAAACCGCGTGAGTAATAAACAGTGTAATCTTAGCGGTTACTTCTTATGCGGAAAGGAAAGAGTTATATATATATATGTCTTTCTTCCTATCGAAGGGGGATCTATTAGAAACATAGAGAGGAAACAAAAACTCTCTTGAGAAACTTTCTGAAAACACATGATACATTTTTTTTGCCCACCCAGAAACAAAGGTTACAGAAATAATTAAGGTTACACGATAGAAGACTGTAAGGATAAGAAGATTTACGGAAAGAAATTTTTGTGGAAAGCAGATCCAGGTTTGTCTTGTATTGATTCTTGTAATTGGTTTGCTTGTATATGTATTTCTGATTTTGGGTTGATTCCGCTGCGAATACTATTGATTCTTTCAATTTATTCAGTCAATTTGTTATTTTTTTAAGAAAGAGCAATAAAAAATATAATTTTAGTGACATATTTTTATTTTATCAAATATATATTTAGTTATATTAAGAAAGAGAATAATAAGTTTTGGTGGAATCTAATAAATTAAGAAGTTTATTTATTTTTACTTATCATCCTCCCTCCTAAGATTTAAATTAGTAAATTTTGATTAATGCAAAAGGCAAAACCGCTCACTGAATAAACTATTAAAAAATAGGTAGACACTTTATAGAGCGAAACCTACAAGAAATTATTTTTTTAATAGCATTTTAACTGTAATTTCTTTTTTTTTTTCTTTCTGATGTAGCGAAATAAGTGTAAGTGAATTCAATTAGGCTGATCATACTCCAAGATACAAATGCATCTTACAGATTTACGTTGTTTGCATAATATTGTCTTAAATGGTGTGAAAAGAAGTACTCTATAGATGATACGATTCAATGAACAGAATGTAATGAAAACAAAGGATACATTTAAGGGTAATTTAACCACATTAAATGTTAAAATCTTCTTGGGATTTAACAGATAACTCATAGTTACTTGAACTTCACCCTGTTTCAAGATATTACTAAAAACTCAATGGAAGCAGACCATACGAAATTAAGATTAATTTAGGCAAACAGGAAGAGCTAAACGTACTTTCTTAGCTAACCAACGATCAAAAAGAGTTTCGATCGTGAACAAAAAGAAAACCAGAAAAGCTGTCGACTTGACCTAAACACACCCCTATGGGCCCTATCTGCTTGAAATTTGCAAATTACTTTTAAATCTAAATAGCCTCATCTCAACTTTTGATTGAATATAATACATTTGTCAGCAATTTCAAGGAGCTGGATCAGTCGGTGGAAGAAGCACATTGAAAGATTTCTAAATAATGTTTTCAGATAAAAAGTTTTAAAGCTTAAAATTAAGATTAATATTAGATATTATAAAATTAGTTATAAAGTAAATAAAATTAGAGAATTTAAAATATGATTGAAAAATATTTTTATTTATTACAGAATTTAAAGTTTAATTAAAAATTATTAAGTAAAAAATTAATTGATTTATTTTTATTTATAAAATTATTAATTTACAAAAATTAACCGATTAATTAATAAATTATCGATTTATACAGCAAGAATTATTAAATAAACCAAATTGAAAATTTAGATGATTCAAGATTTTTAATCAGTTAAATTTTTAATTATTATTTTCAAGTCATCTCAAATTCAAATTTTAAAATAAGTTAATCATTATTTTTTATTTTTGGTATTTAATAACTTAAAAATTTTAACTAAGTATTTAAAATTTTAAAAAAATAAATAAATCGAGTTTAAAAATGTATTTATTAATATTTTAATAAAAAGTTACATAATTTTTCTACACGTCAATGATTATGTAAATATGTTGATTATATAAACAGAATGTTAATGAATACAGTTTTTTGAATTAATTTTTTATTTTTTAAAAAATTTATCATTTGGGATCAATATTAAATAATATTTAAAATCTTAGATTTATAAAAAATTAAAAATTAAAAATTATTTAATATCGATCCCAAATGATAAATTTAATAAATAATTTATCTTAAATACTTATTTTAGGCACACACCACGATTTAAGGCAATAACAAATTTGAATCTCAATTATTATGAGAGACAATTGTGGCTGGCTACCACTTGTGATTTGGAACCTTGACTAATGGATGCTTTTAAGTTCTAACTCGCTCGGTTTGCATGGGAAGATATTACAGTGAATCGTGGAGATTAGCGTTTGTGCTTCAAGGGTATTTCAGTGTATCCACACACATTTCTCATTCATTTCCAAAGCTAGAGTTTTAATAGTTAAAGCGCAAGAGAGCAACTCTTACTATACTTCTTCAGTTCTTGATGCCTCCACACGACACCACGGACACCCGTCACCCTCCGGTTGGCTAACCTTCGATCGCGGTCATTCTCTGTTCCGCTTCGTATTCTTCTTTCCCGCTTCCATCTCTCAAAGTTCTGGCCATGAGATTGGTTTTGGCTGTGGCTTTTGTCTGTGCTTTTCTCTATCTCTCCGCTGCCGCCGACTCGTCGGACAATGTTGCCGCTGAATCCAACGTTACCAGATCTAGAGAGGATAGCTTCGCATATATGATCGATCGGGCTCTGGAGAAGGAATTTAATGAGACAGACCAGAGTGAAGGTCCCTGCTAGATCCGAACTCCTCTTCTTTGCTTTCCATTTACCTGCATTTTGCTTTATTAACGGGAATGATATGGTTTTGGTGTCAAACCTATGGTTTTCTATCTCTAGAATGCTTATTTGCTTTAGTTTTATGTCTTATTGCATTTTTTTGTTGATTGTTGCGGACGCTTTTCCAAGTTTGGAAACTAGTACGATAGCTATTGCGTTTTTGCTTTTTTGTTTATGGTACTGTTTACTGTAATTTACTTTTGTTTTTTGGTTCTTGGGGTGGTGGCGAGAAATTTAGAACCTTTTCTTTTCTTTTTTTTTTTTCGTATTTTGGGTTTCAAGAATCGTCAATTCACGAAATTCAATCAATTGAACGCTGACCATTAGGGACGATTTTGACGGACGAATTTCAAAATTTTTGAATTATAATTATTTGCGTTTTCTATTGCAGCAACTGATCTTGGTAGCTTCAATAACAGTGTTGCGGGGCAACAGGTGGGTAACTGCTTTAAATCGCTGAACTTTGCAACTTTTGTATTATGTTCTCTTGAGGTCTGGTTGCTATTGTTAAACCAGTTGGTTATGGTTTAACTACTTATACTGCCCATTTGGTAAATTGACTGTAATCTGATGATCACTGAAATGAGTGATCATGTTGAAAGAGGAAGTTGTGGTTCTAAATTTTAAATGGAAATTATTTATGAATGTTGCTATTTCTTTAAGCTAACTTATTTGGCCTTCACCTTTCCAGTAACTAAAGTATTTGGCTCCAAAATGTCATTCTTTTGATATATAGCGATGTTAGCAGTCCTAAAGTTTACAACATACTCACACATGGCAAATTTAGTACTCATGATCAAGCAGATACGTCATCAAGCTGAAATAAGTTTAGTCATATTTTTCACAAGCTTCATAGGTTGTTAGGAGGTTAGCCTCCACTTTTCCATTTTCTTTCCCATGTTGCTAGGAGGTTAGCCTCTAGTTTCTTTCCCATTTTCTTTCTTAGTATTAGGGAGTTATTTTTCCCTTCTTGTATTTAAGGGGTTTCAGTTAATAAAGAACTCTTGGGTACTTCTAAACTCAAGAAAGTTTTCAGTTTCTTTATCACCCTAACTACCTCCACAGGGTGTCTTAAGAAACCACCCTATAATTCCCTAGAACCTTTTAACTCCTATTCCTCTAGACTCACAAAAGCCGACTCATAACTCGTTCCATAACTCAAGACTATAGCAATTTGGTTTTGGAGCAGGGAGTTATGAGAGAAAACAACAACAACAACAATCTAGTGGAAATTCTGTCGACTTATGGGGTTTAGGGAGGTCTAATAGTACGCATTCCTCACCCTTAACTAGTAGAGAGGGTATTTCCAAACTACTCATATGAAAAAAAAAGCTAAGGAGTCACTAGCTATGGCGGAGGACACAGCAGTAGCCAGTCTCACAAGGGAAAAGGACTAGCAAGGGTGTTGGGCTCAAAATCCTCAGGAGGAGGGAACACTGTTCCCAAATTCACCAAGCTAGATTTTCCTCGCTTTAATGGCCAAGATGACCCCCTAGGCTGGTTGAGTTGTTTTAAGCATTTTTTTCGTGATTAACAAACGCCAAATGAGGAGAAAGCTAGTCTTGCCTCCCTCCATTTGGTAGGCAATGCTTAGATTTAGTTTTGTAGTTGGAAAATGACATGCCTCAATCTACTTGGGAGGAATTTTCCCAACAATGTCATCTGTAATTTGGGCTACCCATTGCAGCCACAATCTGGGAGAACTACCTAAGTTATAGTAGCAAGGTTCAATGGCGGATTATCAAGAAAAGTTTGAGTAGCTCATTTCCAGGGTTGGAACGTTGATTCAAGACCAGAAAATTGAGCTCTACATTAGCAACCTTGCTGATTATATTGCTATTGAGGTGGAGTTGCATGACCTACTTGACCTTGCAACAACAATGAGTAAGTCAAGGCTACACGAGCGCAACGGACAAGACCATAAGGGATTTCCAAATGAGGTACGACAGAGTAAACCTATTACCTAAATCTCTTGTTTGGCCTGTGAAGCAACTGACTAGGGCTAAGATGGAGAAGAAACATGTCAAGGGTCATTGCCTAAATTGTGACGAGCCATATACTAGAGGCCATCAATGCAAAAAGCTCTTCTAGGTTGAGCTAGCTGAAAATGAAGAAGTTAAAGTAGTTCTAGATGAAGCCTCAGATCACGACTTACTAGGAGGTTCTTATCCATTGGCAAGGCACTTCCCCAACTGACGCATCTTGAGAACCTATTGATTCTATGTGCCAACGGTTTCCTTCCTTTTTGATGGAGGACAAGTGAGTTTTGGAGGGTTGGAGAAATGTTAGCAGTCTTAAAGTCTATAATAGATCCACACATGACAAATTTAGGACACATCATCAAGTAAAGACGTCATCAAACAAACACGTCATCAAGCTGAAATAAGTTTAGTCATATTTTCCATATGTTTCATAAGTTAGGAGGTTGGCCTCCACTTTCCCATTTTCTTACCCATATTGTTAGGAGGTTAGCCTCCACTTTCCTAATTTCTTTCCTAGCATTAGGGAGTTAGTCTTCCCTTCTTGTATTTAAGGGGTTTTAGTTAATAAAGAAGGCAGTAGAGAATTCATAGCAAGCCCTCTGGGTACTTCTAAACTCAAGAAAGTTCTCAGTTATTTCAGCACTCATACTACCACCATAGGCTGTCTTAAGAAACCAACCTATCATTCCCTAGCACCTGTTAACTACTCTTCCTCTAGACACATTAGCCGACTCATAGCTTGTTCCGTAACATAGGATTGTAACAAGCAAACACTTCTTTCTCGCTACCGGGGCCATCATCATGTGGAAGTGTTAGGTTCTACATCTACTTGATTTATTTCTTTTTTCGCTAAGGTTTTCTGATGAATAATTACTTTTTCTTGATTGAGGAGGGCAAAAAGGCTGCTACTTGGTTTCATGCATTTTGATGTAAATATTCCTAAATATTTTATGTGTTTACTGCATTGTATTCTTGGAAGCTCTGTAATAAGCACATGAATTTTCCTTTATTTTTTCCTCAATTTAGTCATAATATGTTGGAATGAAATTTAATCAATAGTATGTTTATTGGAGGATGATTTTCAATTGAAAAATGCAAGGAATGCTAGTTTACTTTCTAGGTTGATTTACGGTGATCTAGGAAACTAGAAATTACTATTGACAAAAGGAAATGGCTTTTACTAGGAAATGGCTTGTCATTCCATCAGAGGGTGACGAAAATATTTGCCAGTTATGGCTAATGAATTATTTAATGGATACGGGCTTTATTTGTTCTTGCATTTATGGACTTCTGTTATTTCCATATTTTAATATTGTTTCAAATAAGCCATTGGTTTAATAACATGGTCAAGTGATTATGTTTGATATGACCAGGCAGTCTTGGAAACGGTTGCTCGAGTAAAGTCAAAGAAAAATGAAACTAAGGAGGAGAAGTATGTATCCTATCTGTAAATAAACATTCTGATTGCTGTTTTTCTGACAAATGCACTGTGAGATGAGTTGTAGAAGTCAGATTAAATATCTGCTGTACTTGTTACCAATCTTGTGCTAGGTCCTTTCAGTTTCATGATGTTTTCCATCTGGACAATGATGATGGTGCAGAAGATACGCCAATGTTGATTGATCGGAAGGTACTTTAGGCACATACCATTACTTATTCTTGCATATGTAGCCTGAATATCATTCCTAGATTAGCAGCCAGTTATTTACCTATCGTACATATGTAAAACTTGTTGGTGATGGGACTTTCATCTTCAGGACAATGTTTTTATCATGTCAAACTCCAAGTCAAAGTACCCTATCCTACAGCTAGACTTAAGGTGGCTGGCTTAATTGCTATTCGTTGTCTTTTCTTCAAATCATGGTTTACTGATCCTATTTACTCTAATGGAGATACTTGCAGATTGATATCAGATCTAGTAGTTGTAATTGTATCAGCAGCTTGTGGTGGAATTGCATTTGCATGTGCTGGACAACCGGTGAGAATAATGCCGTTCATTAGTGCTTTGGCTGTAATAATTGCTAACTTTAGATCCCACTTTTTTGGTAATTTTTGTGCATTCTTAGATATTATGGGCATGAAGGGATGGTTTTTGTCTTCTTAATTCTGTTTGAGTTTAGAAATATATATTTCTACTGCATTTGGGTGATCAACATGTTTGTAATGTCTTCTCTTTTATGTGATGTTTAGGTAATTCCTGGATACCTTCTGGCAGGATCTGTTATTGGGCCTGGAGGACTGAGTTTTGTTAGTGAAATGGTTCAAGTATGTCTATTTGTCTTTGCCAAATACATTTACAATGCATTATTGAATCAAGTCCTCTAGTAATTCAATATTAAAAGGTCTGAATTCAGCTCTTATTGGATAGAATTCAACTCTTATTGGATAAATATGGCATTATTGAATCAAGTCATCTGGTAATTCAAAACTTGAAAAAGGGCTGGATTTAACTCTTATTGGATAAATATGGCTAATATGTGAAAATTGGCTACGAGATGAGACATTACTTCATCTCAGTGCTTAATAATTTAACATTTGATTAGTTTTTCTTGCCATTAACTTTTTCCAATATGAATTTTCTGATTGATATGCACTTCAGGTTGAAACAGTGGCTCAATTTGGTGTTATTTTTCTTCTGTTTGCATTAGGTTTGGAGTTCTCCACAACAAAGGTTTGTTTGTATTTTTCTCACTGCTTTCACATGTCTCATTTATTTTTTTGATCGATCTAATTGTATCATGTTCTACATTTTGGGAATCCAGCTTCGTGTTGTCCGAGCTGTTGCTGTTGTGGGAGGTCTTCTGCAGATTTTCCTGTTTATGTGCTTGTGTGGAACAACAGTCTTGGTATTCTGCATATAAATTCTGTATATGTTAGCACATATTCAAAGATGAAATCACAATGTTGTTAAGTGTTTATTTTAAATGTAATCAATTTTTCTGGAAAAGAAAAGACAAGATTTAGTAGTTGCTAGGACTCTGTAATGTCATGAAGCGGATTATTAACAAACTTCAAACAGTCTGATTATTTGACAAATTAGAAATTTACCTTTGTGAATTGCTAGCAGACCTTAATATTCTCACGATTAATTTTGATTTTGACTGCTGCTTTTTCCCTTTTTTATTTTAAAATATTTGCATTTTTTCCATGCAAATATAATTACATTGTTTCAAGGATTGTGGTCAAGAATATCGAATTTTACTGGGACAATTGACAAAAGATACAATTGCTCTCTATTCTTTCTTACAATTCTTGTTTTATACAATTGCTTTAGCTTAATGTTTTTGATAGGCAATTTTATGTTTTTCTATAGTTGTGCGGTGGGAGACCCTCTGAGGGAGTATTTGTTGGCGCATTCTTGTCAATGTCTTCAACAGCAGTGGTAAATGTCTGTTCAGTGTTTGTCTAAGCAACTTCCTATATCCTATTGTAGCTTGTATGTACATGAGGCCTATAATTTCAAACTTATATAGTTGGTAATCTACTCTATGCTGTTGCACTGAAGCTTGTGCATTGAATATATTTTCTTATACAACTTGTCTTTGATCTGTATGATTAATAATGTAGTGAGGTTTAAACAGAAAGGAGGAAAACCAATATTAAGTTTGCAAGGGTGCTTATACTTCCAAATAGTTTTTGACCTGGTTATCTTTGTACCAATTAGTTTTGAAAACTTTTTTGACTGAATGCTCAAAGACAAAAGAGCTTCTCCAGATGGAGCTGATACTGGATTGGGGCCAAGACAACTGCTTTGTTCTGACTCTTGTTTATTTCATGAACCTCACAATTATTGTTTTTCTATTACAATTTATAACTAGGTAGGTGCTAAGAATAGATGCTGAATTGCAGTGTCATGAGAGTCCCAACAGTTTGTTCCTGTATCTAAATCATGTTTTGGTTGCTTTGCCACAGGTTCTGAAGTTTTTGATGGAAAAGAATAGCATAAATTCCCTTCATGGTCAGGTCACCATTGGTACCCTAATCTTGCAGGTATTTAATGCAGATACTGCAACAGTCAATAAAATCAGAGAATTTGTTTCAGGGCCAGATTCTTCAGTTAAGGATTATTATTGCATACATCTCTGCTATTAGATTTTGAGCCTTCATACCCTGTCAGGATTGTGCAGTGGGTCTGCTGTTTGCTTTGCTTCCTGTTCTTGGAGGCACTTCTGGGATTCTTCAGGGAGTAATATCCGTGACAAAGTCGTAATAATCTGAACACTGTCCTACTGTTGTGTGTTTGATGTAAAATTCGTGTGATCATATTTTTTATACTCCATAGAAGAGAGAATAAACTTAAAACTAACTTACAAATTTCTTTATATAGTTCTAAAATACCTCTATAAGTGTCAGGTCCTGTATACCCTCTGTTTCTACTATATTTTTATGTTGCTAGTACGTTACCAGCTGTCTATCTATTGCTAAAAGTTTAGTCCTATGCCTAATATAATTAAGATTCATTACACACCATTTTTTTCCATTCTACATTGAAGATTTTGGAGCAGGGAAAAATCTAAATAGAATAGGGTTTGTAGTCACATATTTCCTACACCTGTTAATCACTTATATACATGAGTTTTAGATACAAATGATTACATAAATATCCCTAGCTAAATAGGAATGTACATACTTAACTCCAAAAAAACAGACCTAAAATTATGAGTACAACTGTCAACATTCCCCCGTAAGATGGATTATGTATATCTACCATACCCATCTTGCATACAAAGGAATGAAATATTCTATTAAATAAGCCCTTAGTAGTACATTTGCTAATTGACTCTCTGAATTTGTATAGCTGATTCTAAGGCTTTGATCATCCAATTTTTCTTTTATAAAGAATTAATCGATCTCAATATGTTTTGTACAATCATGTTAGACCGGATTATGAGCAATGCCAATAGCTACCTTATTGTCACAATGTAGGAGCTCAGATTTCTTTCCAAAAAGATGTACATCTTGCATCAACTTCTTAAGTCATAGAAGTTCACACGAGGCGCCTTGTGCCATAGCTCTATATTCTAAATCAACATTCAATCTAGCAATGCCACCTTGTTTTTTCCTTCTCTAATTGACTGGATTTCCACTAATAAAGGGACAAATCTAGAAATAGATCTTCTATCGTTGGGAGATCTTGCCTAATCAACATCAAGGTATGCTTATATTCTTAAATGACCATTGTTCGAGAAGAGAAATCCTTGACTAGGACTAGATTTGAGATACCTTATCCAAAAAACATCAAGATGCGTAGTCCGAGGGCTATGCATAAATTGACTTACTATACTCGCTGCATAGGCGATGTCAAGTTGTGCATGGGAAAGATAAATCAATCTCGCAACCAATCTTTGATACTGATGAATGTCAACCAATTCTTCGATATTTTCCTTTAATCTACTGATAATGGGAGTATCAGTAGTATTATAGCCTAACATTCTTGTTTCCTTCAGTAAGCCATGAACATATTTTCTTTGGGAGATAAATATGCCCTTTTCTAATCGAGCAACCTCTATCCCAAGAAAATCTCTTAGTTTGCCCAAATATTTAATCTCAAACTCAATGGCCAAATATTTCTTCATTCTAGTCATTTCTTCTTGAATGTTACATGTCACCACTACATCATCAACATAGACAATAAGAATAGTAATCTTACCGTGATGATGTTTGATGAACGTAGTGTGATCTGCATTACACAATTATTGCTTTATTGAATCTATCAAACCAAGCTCGAGGTGACTGTTTCAAACCATATAAACCTTTCTTTAGATGACATACTTTCCTTTCAGTTTTTTGATGTGAAAGCTAGGTGAAATCTCCAAATAAACTTCCTCTTTTAAATCACAATGTAGGGAGGTATTTTTAACATCAAATTGTTGAAAGTCCCATCCAAGATTAGCTACACATAATAAGGGCCCTCTTACTGAATTCATCTTGGCAATAGGTGCAAATATTTCTTTGTAATCAATCCCATATATTTGGGTATGGCCAAAAATTGAGCCTTTAGCCTCTCAATAGAGTCATCCTCCCTATGCTTCACTGTGAATACCCATTTACATCCTACTAGCTTCTTAGCCAATGGAAGATCGTCAAGTTCCCAAGTTCCATTCTTTTACTAGGGCTTTCGTCTCTTCCCCCATGGTTTCTTTCCATTTAGGATCATTATAGCTTCCTTCCACCCTTGCGGTAAAGAGATAGAATGCAAGGAAGACAAGAAAGCTTTATAGGAAGTGGGTAGTACATCATAGGAAACAAAGTTAGAGATAGGATGTTAGGTACATGATCTAACTCCTTTCCTAACAGTTGTTGGAAGGTCAAGATCACTATCACATGAATTATGGAAAGCAATTTCAGCAGATAAATTAGGAACATGAAGAGATGAATTATATGATTCCACAAGAGTTGAGTCCAGGTTGGATGATTGGCTATGAAGAGTATTATTTATGACAACATCCTTCTTTTTCTTGTGTGCATACCTCAACAGATTAGGTCTGTCCAGTCTACTTGTCGCCACATCAATTTTTGGTACCCTAACGGAATCAAAAATCTTATCATCATTGCTTCCAAGCCCCCCTTGACCATTTTATACGTGGAACTCAAGAATTGGTTGAACAGTGATCATTCTCCCCCTAAAGATGTGATGGATGAAAAGGCAAGAATGCTTCTGCCTCACGAAAAGTGACATCCATACTAACTTTCCAGTGGGTGGATAATGGCATTTATATCTCTTTTAAGTAGCAGAGCATCTAATAAAAACACATTTCAAGGCAATATGATCAAGTTTTCCCCCAATGTTTTTATGCATAAAACAAGCACAACCAAAGATTTTTGGAGTGATAATATGAGTTATTACCTTGAATAAGTTCCATTGGACATTTGAAATTCAAGATCCTTAAAGGCATACGATTGATAAGAACTGCAACGGTAAGAACTGCATCACCCCAATAAGCCTTAGGAACATTCATAATCGACATAAACGCCCTAACAACTTATAAAAGTCGTCTGCTTTTTTGTTTAGATGGACCATTCTGAGCTGCAATATTAACACAATTGGTTTGATGTATAAACCCATGAGTATCTAAATAGGTATGAAAGGTTTTCTCCCCATACTCGATATCATTATCATTGCATAAGATTTTCACCTTGTGACTGAATTGTGCACTCATTTTTCACATACATTAAATAACCCAAATTCATCCTATAGTATCAATCAATAAACATCACAAACCATTTATAACTAGATAGGGAAACCACTAGACTAGGGGCCCATACATTAGAATGAATCATCGCAAAATGGACAAAATATTTCTTATTAGGGAAGGATATGCAGTTCAAGTATGCTTAGCAAGTTCACAAGCATCACAAACTAAGTTCTCCACATTTTAAATAAATGAGGAGCTTTTCTGAATCAAAAAAATGAAGAATGTCCTAATCGCCTATGCCAGTGAATAGTTTGGTGTTGAGTTGATGTAAATTTCACCTAATAAAGCATGAGCTTTGAAGTGAGGTCCTTCAACTAGTCTATATAGACCATTGTGAACTTTACCATAGCCAATCATTTTTTTGGTGCTCAACTCCTGTATGGCACAATTAGAAGGCAAAAAATTAAATTTTACAATTTAAATCTTCTGTAAGAGCAATAACAAATAGAAGATTATGTGAAAAACAAGGAATATGTAATGCAAGAGGCAAGTTGATGGAAGGAGTATAGTTTATATAACCTTTCCTGATAATAGGAGATAAAGACCTATCGGCTATACGGATATTCTACTTCTGCACTCGATTTGGCAATAAGATCTTGCTTCTTACTTTTCCATGATACAAGATTTCCTCCAACAAGAACAGAAAAGCCTGAAGTAGAATGCCTATCGGATGAAGAACCTGCCCAATCAACATCAGAGTATCCAATAATTTGTGAATGACCTTGATTTTCATGTAATAATCCTTTTCCTGGTGCACCCTTAATGTACCTCAAAATTCAAATAAATACATCCTAATGACAATCACATAGAACTTGTAGGAATCGACTAATAACACTAACAGAGAAAGGAATATCAGGTCGTGTTATGGTGAGATAATTAAGTTTTCCTACCAATCTCCGATATCGGCTAGGATCAACAAGTGGCTCCCCCTGATCAGGTAAAAACTTTGAATTAGAATCCATAGGAGAGTCTATTGGTCTACAATCTAACATCCCTGTTTCTTTTAGAATATCTAATGCATGCTTTCTCTGAGAGAGTACAATACCAGATTTGAACTGAGCAACTTCTATACCAAGGAAGTATCAGAGTAAACCTAAAACTTTTATCTAAAAATGACGGAACAAATGTGTCTTCAATTGTTCAATCCCACCTTCACTTCCAGTAATGACAATGTCATCCACATAGACAATCATAGATAGATACACTGTTCTGATGATGTATATTTATAGAAGTGTAAAAACTTCTTTTATTCAGATAAAAAGTAGATGTATAGATACTGCTATATTTATATAGAGCTAGGGTACATAGTTATGGGAGTCTTCCTAATTAGGAAGACTTCTTATTTGGAAACATCCCTAATATAGCTAGATATTCAGCTAAGGATAATCCCTTAATTAAGGGACTATCTCTTATTACGAGATTCTCTACACTCCCCGTCAAGTTGGTGCAAAGATGTCTATCATGCCCAACTTGCTAATTTGTTCTTCAAATGGTTGTCTGAATAGCCCCTTTGTGAAGACATCTGCTCTTTGTTCTTTAGTAGGAACAAATGGGATACATATGCTTCCATCTTCCATTT
>JAOSBK010000205.1:12329256-12340008 GCA_027568895.1 Erythroxylum shatona | reverse complement strand
TGGCTGCTGTTGTCAAGGGATTTGGATACGGCAATAAAACTTCCATTCTTGTAAGTTTTTGTTGGAATGTAACAACATTTTTGTTTTGGATTCTAAATGTTCCTCTTATAGAAGATCCTCAAATGTATTTGGATGTGAAGGTTGGAATGTCTCTGGCACAAATAGGGGAATTCGCTTTTGTTCTTCTAAGTCGTGCATCTAATGTTCATCTTGTTGAGGTTGGTACTTAATGTTTTTTCTTTTAAAAATATGATTTCTTCTTTTCTAACTTATAGATAAAAGAAAAAAAATTATTTGTGGAGCTATAAACTACACAATTAGGTTGTGGTGGTAAGACCACATCTTCTAGAGTTAAATGGTCATCTTTGCTTTACCGCAGATTCTCAATTTGAATAATTAAGTGATAGAAATTCCTTTTCTATATTTCACCCTAAAAGAAAAGAAAGTTTCCTTTCTGTAGAGCTTCAAAATTCACAGAGACCAGAAGGAGAATTGCTAGCATTTAACTCCAAAAGCCGATCGTAGTTGAGTCATATGCACTATGCACACACATGTTCACGTCTGATAGTTGAGTCATTTGTACCGTCTTTAATGTAAATGTACTGAAAGTTCTGTGGGTGTTGCAGGGCAAATTGTATCGACTGCTACTTGGCACCACAGCTCTGAGTTTGGTATGTTCTTAAGCATCTTCTTGTATTTTTCTGGACAATGTGAGAACTGTACTTTATACCAGCAGTCAATGTATGGAGTTCTTGGGTTCTTGTTTATGTTGTTGAAGAGGTTTGCAAGTACATGGACGGGACTCCATGTAGTTTCATGCGACCTTTTCTTTTTTCTTTACTGTAATGACTATTTCAACGAAAATTCTTTTTTTAAAATTATTTATTAAAGATGAATTTAGAAAAAAATTTTAGTCTGCTTTTAAAGAGAACTTTAGCATTCTTTTACTTGACATTTTGTACTATTGATGATTGTAACGTATCTAGTTGAGGAACGATGCTGACGAAGTTCTTTGTACAGGTGACTACACCATTGCTTTTCAAATTGATTCCTGCAGTCGTGCATCTAGGGGTGCTTTCGAGATGGTTTCCCCCCGATAGCTCTAGCGAGGTAACCTTCTGCATACTTGTATAAGCTTAGCTTCTCGGTAGGAAAATGCTGCACTGTTAAAATGTTTTGCTCAATTCCGACTGGAGCATGTTTTTGAGGTGTTTTACAATGACTTCTACTTCCAGATTGGATTTAAAGGAGATAGCTTTCGGGCAGAGAGTGCTAAGCGTATAACTTTGATCGTCCAAGGATCTCATGATTCATGATATTAAATAAAATCATGCATCAGAAAATTGCAAATATCAGTAATTTACCTGATCGCCTTCTTATAATATGGAGGACAGGTGCTTAAGACTGCAAAGGAGGTTGACTAAGTGAGATTATTTTGACATGCAAAGCAGTTGGTTGTTGCTTTGCTCTTGAACCTCTAACACAGACGATTCAAAGACTTTGCGCCTACAGAGACATAGGAATCAGAAGCTCAGAAGGTCTAGTCCATTTGGCAGAGCTCATATGGTTTTGGATGCGGTCCATTTCCAAAATGGCAACGTCTGTTGTGATATAATGTCCATTATGTTGATTTTAATCCATCAAGAGATTTTCCTCTCATTCGTTCATTTGGGTACATATAAGTTGATTTGTATTTTTCATGACTTTCTATCCTTAGGCAGAGTATAGAAAATTACGTAGGAGGGCATGCTCGTTGCTTGTTTAGGAGCTTAGAAGCGATCAACAGATCAGAAATTTTTTATTCACGTATAATTCATTTACTGTATATAGCAGCGTAACGAAATACTAGTTGGTTTTCTTATATTTATTTTCCAATTTATATATTCATTAGTTTAGTGCCAGTAACTTTTACAATTTTTCTTTTATCGGTTGTGTCTTTTAATTTTTGGATCTGGTCTGACTAGAAATCACAGTGTTGAAATTTAAATTGAATGGATTCTCAGGTAGGTTTAGCTTTAATAAAAAATATTTGGGCTTCGAAATTGGCAGGTCTGCCTGATTTGATCCCATTCGAATCTTGGCTCAAAGCTTGAGACCTACCGGGTTTTGAATGTCTGCGTCTTTGTACAGCTCTGAGGGACATGGGAGTTTTTTGGCTGAGTAGTACTGCAAGTGCAACTGCAGATGACAACTGTAGTAATCCGATACGCACTGCACATCTGCTTTTTGTAGGATATCTGGCAGAAATGGTTAATCTTCCTAACCAAACATGGGACCAATCACTAAATAATAATACTCGATGAAATGTAAGAGTTTTCAATTTCTAGTGATGAACTTCTACGTCTTCGATTTGCTGCTTAGCATTTTTAATCGATAGGATTTTTTGCTTTAATCAACGGCTAAATTGTACTTACTCTTCGTGGTTCCAAGGAGAGGTTTTATTATTTTGGCAGGTGGTTGAGAAGTTACAAATTAATCTACAGCTTGGTTTGCTTTATGCAGGACATTTTTAAGATGGATGTCTTGGGTAGATCAAACATGGCTTTCGTCGAGAAGTGAACACTCTGATACACAATATTTGCTCCAACTCATTTACTCTGACGTTGGCAGGCGAAACGATTCTCCAGAATCCATTATACATATATCCCTCCATCTTATGGTGGTATTAGTAGGTAGACTGATTTTGTACCATAAACCCTGTCAAGTTTCACCAGTTCTCCAGTGAGTTTTCCAGTGTAGCGTTTTTTTTTTTACAATTCAAGTAATCATTAGAAAGCCCTCATGTTTTTAATTTACTCCCTCCTACGAGGGTCCTATGGAATCTCTGTAGGATAACGAGATACTGCAGAAAAAGCCAAAACTGTATCTAATCTTGTAGATTAATATGATCTAACAGGTCCAATATCAAAAAGCGGTTTATGATGACCTTTTTACTGAGCTGATGCTTTTCCTACTTCCCCAGGATGGAACCTATTCCAAATATGTATATTTCATAATTCCTTCCTTCTTCGAGGTATTGATGAATCTTGTAAGACCACTCTTTCTAAGAAAAGGATTTTATTTTATTTTTTGTTTTTTTAACCTTTAGTGTAATAAACACAAATTCCTTAGGACATAAGTTCGTACCTAATTTGCAAATGCACGGAGGAAAAATACTTTAGTCACTCTACCAACTAAACTGAAGGTTTCAGAACTAATTTGACATTCAATAATCCACATTGCATATATTTAAGGCATTGCATTTTAATAAAATCAAAGGCAAACAATTCAGTCTTGCTTCATGTCGTTTTCCTTAAATCAATAAACTTGATTTGGAGAGAAGAAAACAACTTTGTTCAACGATGAAAACGTGAGAGGAGTCGAATCCTTACTTTTTTCCTGTAATTGTCTTTTGACATTGAAACATCATTAATTAGCTGTAATCGTAAGCATGATTTGATCTGCAACTAACACATTTTCTAGTTTGACAACAACAGCTGCAGATAATACAACAATCATTTTTGATTAACCATGGGTTAGTGAGATGTTCTTCGTCACCTCCCTAGCCTCCATCCTTCTCTATTCACACAAACTCTCTTCCACCCCCTCGCATACCCCTAAGTTTCTTCTTCAGAATTGAATATTCCATTGCCTTGTTGCAAGGGTATTAAGGTCTTTCATCCTCTTTTGCCCCTTTCTGCCTGTTTTTCTCGTCCTCTTTTAGTCCCTGTCATTTCTCTATTTAGTTACCTGACAGGGCGGCTCTCCGTTCAGACAATGCAAACACCCAATTTCACTATAAAACAAATCAGTCCTACAGAGAATTTTCCTCTTCTACCCTCTGCCTCAACCTCACTTGCAGTTAGTGATCCTCTTCCTCCATTACTCCAATCCTCTCTGGTGCCACAACCCCTAGTTGTATCACCCTCTTAGCCCTCTTTGGCCAATACCCAGACTTAATTCCCTCTTTTTCAACTCCTTCGGCGGTGAGGAAAACTTAGAAGCAAGTGGTGGGAGGCTCCTATACATATCTCTCTCTTCATTTCTGCCCTCCTAAGATTGAAGATGGTCGTGTCATTGTCTCCCCTGATGTAGATATCCTGCAGGAGGGTGTCAAGTTTTGAGACAACTCTTTTATAGGGTTTTTTTTGGAACAAAAGACTTGATTTCCCTGTAATTCAAAGATGAACTCAATCAACATGGAAAAATAAAGGTTTTATCCAGGCACTAATAGAAAACGACAAATATATATTGTTCACATTTCCTTTCAAAGCTCAGGCATCAAAGGTTGTAGAAGAAGGATCGTGGGATGTGGCAAATTCCCTAATATTCTTGCTGCCAAAGTAGCCAGGTTTTCAAATTGATTACAAGGAAAAGAGGTTGGTTTCAATGTGGGTAAATCTCTATAATGTTCCTCTTGAATATTGGATAATAAAAGGATTGAGTATGATAGCTAGCTTCCTAGGAAAACCTTTATGTTTGGATGATAATACAGTAAATAGGAAGAGGTTGGGATATGCTAGAAATGTATTCACATGGATTTACCCAATGGTTTAGCAAAAACTATTCCCATTATGAGATTGAGGCTTGATGGATCCCTTTATGAAGATAATGTGTTGGTGCGATACCAATGGAAGCCTTCACTTGCTTCTCAAGATAAAAGATTGATATCTACGGGCAAATTTTTTTAAAAGGGGATTATGACGAGCTAATGGGAGAAGGAGTTACTAACTTAGAGAACGAACAATGGGTCAATCCAAGCAACAACACTAATGATTCCGAAGAAAATACTAAAGCAAGTGATGGGAAAGGAGTGGTAGTTGAGGGTGGAAAAGAAGTTACTGTCGACAATATTGCTGGAGGAAAAACAATAAAGGAGCCTACTGACGGAGAAGATAATGAGGCAGGTGAGGATAGGACGGTGGATGAACTTTCTATGAACCTTAGTGACAAATCTAATGGGTTTGGTCCATATGGAAAGTAGTTATACTTTGGTGGAGAATAAGGAGGATGATCCAATCATTGGGAAATTTTTTACAGTCACTAAAAGGAAATCCAACAGGGGCAAAAGAAAGGGCCCCAAAAACAAAATTTTTTGATAATGAAAATAATAGCATGGGAAGTGAGGGGAATTTACTGCCCTAAAAAGCTTTCAGCTTTAAGGGATTTTGTCTATAATACAAATTCATGGATTTTTCTCTTTTTGAAACTAAAATTAGAAACAAGAATTTTGAGCTATTGAATAAGTTGGGCCCTAGATGGAAATTCATCTCCAACCATCAAACTCATAAGTATGAGAGAATTATTATCAGGTATGATCTTTCTTTGGTAGATGTCTATGCTTTTGCTATGGAGATACAAGCTATCCACCTAAAATGTAAACTCCTTCAGGTAAACGTTGACTTCTTTGCCTCCTTTATCTATGGTGCTAAACATATTTTCCAAAGGAAACTCTTATGTGATAGCTTACTAGACTTTCAGAAGCTTGTAAATGGTCATTAGTTGTTATATGGTGATTTCAATTCTGCTTTATATAGAACTGAAGTCGATGGGAATTATAGCCTGAGGAACTTCTCAACTGATTTTAGCGACTGTGTAGACAAAATTGCAATTTTTGACTTAAAAATGCAGGGTCACTTTTACACCTGGAGTAATAAGTAGTCTGGAAGATGGACTTTGAGGAAAAAAACTAGATCGAACATTAGTGAACAAGGATTGGATTACACAATTTCCTAATAGTGTAACTACTTTTCTTGACAATTTCCTAATAGTGTAACTACTTTTCTTGACCCTCTATTTTCAGATCACACTCCTATAAGGATAGACAACCTCATCCAACACTATGTTAGAAGAGGTCCTTTCAGGTTTAACAACCTACTGATAGATGAGGATGGGTTCACTAATGCTTTTAAAAAGGGTTTGGAGGTTTCGATGGAAGGAATAAGTCAGTTTATTTGTAATCAGAAGTTAAAGGCTATCAAAATGGAGATGAAATCTCTAATGAGTAGAAGATCCTCTTCCACACAGCAAGTCATTACAAAAGCTAAGAAAGATCTATAGAAGATATAACAGGAGTTAGAGTTAGACCCTGCAACCCCTATCTTGCTAAGTTCAGAGAAGTCTCTTCTAATGTCTTACTTATCTAAAGTCAGGGATCATGATGGTCTATTGGAACAAAGGGATAAAGTCAATTGGCTAAAAGTTGGTGAAAAGTGTTCTAAGTTTTTTTTCAACTCAATCTTATCCAGAAGAAACGCAAATAGTATCAACTCCCTTAAATTGAAGAATGGTGAGGAAATTTCCCAGCAAAAAGACCTTTTAAAGGAAATTGAGAGATATTTTATGAGTTTCTATGGCTCTACTCGATTGTCAGTAAATTATGTCTCCCTTTGCTCCTTTATTCATAATAAGTTATCCCACCATCAAGCATCAGCCCTCATTGAACCAGTGGAAGAGAAGGAAATAGAGGAGGTTGTGTTTCAAATGCACCTTAATAAATCTCCTGGATCTGATGGATTTAATAGTTTTTTCTTTAAAAAAATATGGCAGGAAACTGGTCCTATGATTAAAAAAGCTATTCTAGAATTCTTCTCTAGGTGGTTCTTCTAAGGGAGACCAATAAAACCCATATTTGTTTGATCCCCAAGTCCAATTATGCTACTCCATTGGATGACTATAGGCCTTTTGCATGCACTAATTTCCATTATAAGGTTATTTCAAAGATCTTAACAAGCAGGCTAAAATTAGTGTTGGAATCGTTGATCTATGATAATCAAAGTGCTTTTCTACATGGTAAAAGAATTGGGGATAACATTTTTATAGTCTAAGAGCTAGTGAAAGGGTATTAAAGGAAGAACAACCCTCCAAATTTTATCATTAAAGTTGACTTTAAGAAAACCTTTGATCATATGGAATGGGATTTTATCCTTCAGACCTTACGACTATTGGATTTTCCTAGTGAGTTTGTCAGATGGGTAAAGGTTTGTATCACCACTCCCATGTACTCTATCCTCGTTAATGGTACACCTACTGATATCTTTAAGAGTGCAAGAGGTTTAAGGCAAGGAGATCCAACCTCCCCTTGATCATAAGTCAGTTGATCCAACATAGGGTAGGCAAAAGCAAAGATTTCAGATTTCATAGTAAATGCAAGAGAGTAGGGCTAATCAACCTATGTTTTGTGGATCACTTGCTGCTTTTTTCTAAGGCTCATGGGAAGTCTATTGAATTACTCATGTCAACACTGTTTGTATTCAAAGAACTTTCAGGACTGGAGATTAATGTTACTAAGATCCAATACATCCTAGCAGCTAATGCTACTATGACGGAAAACAATAACTCTGAAATTACAGGAATGAAGAGGAAACCTGCTCCTTTGACTTATCCGGGACTTCCTATTACTACGAAAAGAATTCAATTTACTGAATGTTTTCCGTTGATAGAAAAATACAGAGAAGATTAGGTATGTGGTCTAACAAGGTCTTCTCTTTTGGTAGAAGACTTCAACTCATCAAATCGATCTGGAACTCTCTTCATGTTTACTGGTCCTCAAACATTTCATTAGCTAAAGGTGTCATCAAAACCATTGAGAAGCTTTTCATAAGATTTCTTTGGGGAAATTTAAATTCGGATAGACCCTTTGCCAAGGTTAAATGGTTTGAAATTTGTAGAAGGAAAGAAGAAGGGGGGTTAGGATTGATTCCTATTGCCTCGTTTAATAATTCAACCTTAATAAAAGATCCGTGGAATGTTCTATTAGAAAAGAAGTCTTTATGGACACAATGGTTTCATAGCTATATCCTAAAAGGAGCTAGCCTTTGGGCTTACCGATAAAACCTTGCTTTTCTTGGCCCTTGAACCAACTGTTAAAGCTAAGACCTATCTTAAAACCTTTAGTGAATTGTAGGGTGGGAAATGGAGAAAAGACTTATTTATGGTTTGATAATTGGACTGGTAAGGGCCCTCTAATTAGATTTCCTCAAACTCTTCAGATATGGAGTGGATTTTCTATCAACACAAAGGTTAACTCTACCTTATTAAGGGATGATGGAACATTCCATAAGAATTGCAGTATCTTACTCCAAACTATCAACCAAATCTAGAGAAGGAGGATATATTCCAATGTCTCAAGATGCTTTCGAACACCTTCAACGTTGCTAGATTCAGAAAGTGGTAGAATCAAAACAACCATAGGTTGATTTGGTCCACTATCATCCAGCATAAGTCTCTCAAGCCTAGTCACTCTATCCTTTTGTGGCTCACTGTGCTTAATAAGTTAAGCACAATGAACATAATGCATTTCATTACTTTTGATGCTATCTGTGTACTATGTGGGAGGGAGGAAGAATTTAGGAATCACGTATTCTTTCTTTATCCCCATTTCTAGTTTATATAGGAGAAGATACAAGAATTATGTTTATTTCAAATGCAGGTTCAACTTTCACATAAGCATTGGAATGGCTTCTGAAGCTGAATCAGAGCTCCAGGCACAATGAACATATCTATATTATATCTTTCGCTTCTCCATCAAGGAGAAATGTCAAGAGAGGAATTACAGATGATTCTAAAACAAAGCAAGACCTAAAAAGGAGGTAGTCTATGTATTAACAAGAGCAATCATAAAGTATTTGTTTTATGCTACCAGATCTAAAACAGTTAACCCTAGTCTAGTATCTTTATGAAGAATCAGTTAACTAATATGTAGAACGGGTTCTTAGATTATTAAGGATTGCAAACTAGAAAGAAAATGCTTGGAAAGTCGATTCCTTCCTATAGAAAAGTGACTGTTGAACCTGAATGCTATGAATAGAACTCTGATCTAAGATGTCAAGGATGATCTAGAAGTGAGCTCATCTGAAGTAGATCGACTATCGAACCTCTAGACGAAGCCAATCATCCAACCCTAATTTGGTAGGGTGGGTGAGGGGAGGAAAGAAGGGTTTTACATTTTTTTCTACTTTTGCCTAAAGAGTCGCTCTTTGTGGTTTGTTATCTGTAGGCTTGTAATGTTCATACACTATCATTTTAGTTAGTCTTCATAGTTGCCTAAACGTTGTCGTTTAGATGTATGAGTTGTCTTTGTTCTTATAAGGAACTTTTTTCTTAATTACAATTCTTTAACTTTTCTTAAAAAAAGCTACAGATCGAATTCTCATGGAAGTCACTTGGTATTGCAGTCATCCACATGATTGGTTTATTTTTATTAGTTGATAGTATGATAAATCAACGATTTGGCTAGCTTAATGCAACAACATAATATATACTTTGTTAAGATTGTAACCTAGTGGAGAAGACAGTTACTAACTGTGATTGTATTCTAAACGAATACCTACATAGGCAACTAATACCTAAGTATTTAATGTTTAGGACTTGCATGCATTATAAAAGTGTTTAGTTTCTCCACCAAGTTTGAAAGTCATGATCAAATTAGGAAAGGTAATGAATTAAAAAGAAATTAGGATGAGTTTCTTATATATTTTATAGATCCTAAGGATTTCAGATGATCATGGTAGATTAGTCATCAAGCGGTTGAGCTTCTTAGATCGCTTGTAAATATCCATTGACTGTGTAGTGCTAGTTTTGTTGTTTGGTTCATTATTATTTACATCCATTATTGAATAATCAGACCAGCCCCTCGAAAGGTATCAATTACTCGAGGGATACATTGTTTCTAGCTGTTAATTTTTGTTTTCGTACGTCTGGAACTGTATGTATTTGGGTTCATGTTCCTTGTAGGTCACTTGCATCTTTTGTCTTGTCTCATCATTGGAAGTACAAACTACATTTTGAGGGTTAGAATTAACAAAACACACGATCACTTCCATAAAGAAAAGAGATTCTCGACAAGACCAGTACTCAGACATTTGACTTATTTTGTGGTTGGTTTTCTTCTATTGATATAGACAATATCACCCCTTCCAGAGCTTGAATACTGGAAGAGCCATCAGTTGAGTGAGGGATAAAGACGTATAAACCTAAAGAATTCCAAAAAAAAAATTAAAAGGGAGCTTTTAACCATATGTCCATATATATTAGGAAAGTATTCTAAAAGTATCAATTCTCACAAATCGTGTGATGAAAAAAAAAAGTTTTCTATAGTGTTGTACAGAGTTCCTACAAAAGAAAAAGAAAGTGGTCAATAAGAGAAATCAGATAACTTATAGATAACTGTGATCACTACTTATGATAGTAAACGAAGTCCTATCCTCACAAGATTTTTGTGTTCTTTTAATGGACATGTAACGTAAAGAAGACATGCAATATAGAAGAATGTAGACACCTCATTGAGACCAACAGCTGACAAAGAAGACGTGCAATTTGGTTGAAAGGTCACTATAGCTGAAAAGTGATCATAAATATGGCCAATCATATGGATTTAAGCAGACAATATAATTGAGAAGGATGTTATACATATTGAAGTATAAGTATAGAATCCCTAAATTCATTTTTATTTTGTTCTTTTGCTCTAATGTCCAACCCACCATAAGAGGTCCACCTCCCGCCTCCACTTCTTGTCTATATCTTTTCAGTGGCTCCCTAATCAACCAACAAGTATAAGATAAGGTAGTAAATAACATATTAATGGGCAATGCATAATTTTCGCAAGGAGGCAATGATTGGTGCTTATAGAAGCTTCGGAACAATTGATGAATAGTTGTACACTTCCTTGTCTTCAAGAAGATGTTCCAATCTCACATTACAACTTTGGCATGATATTGCTTGTACTAGTTTATTTTGTGCCTATAAGATGACAAAATTAGACCAGTCCAAGTT
>JAOSBK010000205.1:12282618-12305300 GCA_027568895.1 Erythroxylum shatona | reverse complement strand
AATTAGCAATGACTAACTCATACGCTACGGCTAGGTCCAATAATGCAATCCCGTTATCATTTCTAATGCCGTAACAGAAGCCCCCATGTGCTCCTGTATACCTGTCTGTACCTGCCCCTATATGCCCATTAAAGTCACCACCAATGATGATATGCTCCGTATCAACGAATTGTTGTAGCACCCCCTCTAGCGCTTCCCAGAACAGATGCTTTTGTTGTTCGTCTGAACTCGTTTGTGGTGCATACGCACAAACGACATTACTAACAACAATTTTAGCCACCATAATCCTATCATTGACTTATCATTGACCCTTAATAATAATATTTTAATTAATTATATTGTAATCGATTATATTTTAATTAATTAATTAAAATGTTTTAATTAATTATTTAATTAATTATATTTTAATTAATTATATTGTAATAAATAAATAAATAATAAAATTTTAATTAATTATATTGTAATTAATTATAATTAATTAATTAATTACAATATTTTAATTAATGAATGAATTATATTTTAATTTAATTAATTACATTATAATTAATTAAAATATAATTAATTATAATTAATTAATTAATAATATTTTTAATATAATTAATAATATCATTTTGATTAATTAATTAATTAGTTAATTATAATTAATTAATTAGTATTTAAAATATTTGAAAAAAACTACTACTAAAGAATAAGTTTCATTCCTCTACTAAATGGAGGGTATGAAAGATTCTCCAAAAGAGGAATATCAAACTATTGCCCCTATAAAGATAATCAACAATCAATGACTCACTTTTTGTTCCTTACTTATTAATCCCTTCCTAAATCCATAACTACTATAGTTACCTCAAAAGTAAGACTTTTGTTAAGTAACATAAATAGTACATGTGGCTTAGGGGTGTTAAGGGGTATTTACATTTTATACTACATTTTCTTTTGTAGTTTTTCCTTCATAATTCCTTCTTAGTGTTCAACAGATGAAAGATAAAAGGGAGGCTGAGAAGACAGAAGCTCGGTTGCTTAAGACTTTTGATTATGCAATAAACAAAGGTGGGGATGGTGAATGCTGTCCTTGGGATGACCTTTAAAAATTGCTTCAGACACTGCCAGACTTCCAAAATTAATAAAAAGTCTTAACCTTTTCAGCCAGGGTGAAGTGGGCATTAAAATCGAATCAAGGGAGCTAATCAAACCAAAAAGTGCTAACGATGATAGCAAAAGATTTATCTCGGAAGTCTTCAAATTTAGCAGATCAAGGCCCATACTAGTTTCAAATACATTTGGAACAAATGAGCGGCTTCGTACATGCGGATTCATTATGAGTGATGGTATCCCTTGCAATAACCACCTGCTTCAGGGAGAATGAGGTGTGACGAACATAAAGGGAAAAGAATTTGTGGATTTTCACATGAATCGAATAGATGAGGAAGTGATAGAATTTTATCATTAATTTTGAGGACTAGCATAATAAACAATAAACATAATTTTGTACAAACTCCGATTAATTAGATGTTAAGATAATTAGAGCATTTGTTGTATTTAGCCTAAAATGGTGATTACTTTTATAACTAGGCTTCGTACTTCTATACATGTCATTGGACCTGTGTTCATAGGCTTGCTATGATGGATAGGCTTGGCCTATGTTTTGTAGTACACAGGAGGCTCTACTGCTAGCCAACCATAAATACAGTTGCCCTATTTAGAACTATATGTGGTTTCAATCAGAGTTTTGGAATAACAGTAGTCAATCCTTTGCATCTCTATCACTCTGCTTCAAAAAAAACAACAATGGTCTATTCCTTAGTTTCTAGGTATTTTTTCCATCCAATTCTTGAATGTAGCATGTTGCAATTATAGGGCTAGTTTAATTGTATTGATTAATCACAACATTGAAGAATAATTTCGTTTTACTTATTCTTCAATTGGTATCAGAGCTAATTAACCCTAATTGTGACTACTAATTTTAGGTAATTTTTAAGATTAGATGTTGATGTTCATGGAATTTGAGTTCTGTTTGCTGGGGGGTTTTGATTTTTTGTTTTTGTTAATTTATTTTCTGTGAAATCTGTTTTGTTGTTGTTAGTTTGTTTTGATTTGGTGTCAAATCGTGTGATAAGTTTGTTTAATTTTTTGTTTGCTCTTTAAAATCCCAGAACTAGAAAACAAATTGCTAATGTTTCTTGTGGACTTTTTTTTGAAATTTCTAGTAGCCTTTACGGGCTTTGATAGATCGTTAAATTCTGAATCTAATGACACTAATTTCATTGAAAACGGATCAGAATTGAGCCAATTATGACCTTTTTCGAATTGGGTTGCGAACCTGATCAAACGACCTGAATTCTAGTTTTTCGAGTGGAGGTGGCGTATGGAGATGCATGCGGCTTGCTTCCTTGGTCATTTTGTCCCTTATTTTGTATGTTTGCTCCACTTGTCCAGTTCAAATTAATGATATTTTTTGGATTTTTTGACTAATAAAAATATTTATTTTATTTTTCTTGATTTTTAAAATTAATAAAAATATAATGGACTCTCTAAATTTTATCTTGAAAATGTTTGTACTTGTTTCTAGTATTTTTGGGCTTGTGGGGTCTTGTGTACTCTCAATGTTAATGTAGTTATGCACCAAAATTAATTTTGAATGTAGTTTATGCATATAATGTTATATTATATGATTAATACGGTTAATTTTATAACTATAGTGCTAACTGAAACCTATGGAGCAATCTTGATATGTGTTATTAGACTCTTGTCATTCATTTTATGTAATTGTGAGCTCGCCTATCATGAGACCAATTATTACAAAATGCTATTGTGATGTTGTTATTAGGCATACATTAGATACTATGTTAATTATGTACTTGCCCTATCGGTTTGTCTTTATCAATATAGTTTCTAATTCTTTGTTTAATTCATTAAATTATGCCTTTAGGTTTTTAGTATCCTATCGATATTAGCTTTAGGGCATAATTTAATGTTATGGATTATCTGTGTTATAATTCGGGACTCTTAGGCAGGATTGTAATTGCATGAAAACCCATATGGGTTTTTTGCCCAATTTTACTATATGTAGATACATTTGATAAATCTCCCTACATTGTATCAATTTTTAGCTTTTAATTCTTTGGTTAAGCTGAATGGGACCAATTATAAGGACTGGCTTGAATCTTTGAATCCTTTTTTTTTGTTATTTCTAATATTGATCTTGCTCTCCTTGAGGATGAGCCTGCACAACCCAATGCTGAGACTTTCATTGCATATAAAGCTAAATATGATAAGTGGGCTCATTTTAACAAGTTCTGTTTGATAACTATCAAGTACACAATGAAGAAGACTATTAAAGAGAGCATCACTGAAACTGATAATGCCAAAAATTATCTCAAGGTTGTTGGTGAAAATTTTCAATAGTTTGATAAGATTAAAAGGTCTAATTACTTTTTTTTCCATCTAAGACCAAATATGATGGTGTGGGTGGTGTTTGTGAGCATGTTATGAAGCTTGTGAATTGGTATAACAAACTGAAGATCATGAAAGTTGTTCTAGAAGAGGGTTATCTGATCTTGTAGGTGTTTGAATCTCTTCGATCTGAGTTTGATGTTATCAGGACTACTTACCATGCTCAGAAAGATGAATGGAGCATTGATGAATTGATTTCCATTCTTATATAAGAGGAGCATACTATGAAGAAAGGTAAGTCCCATAGTATTCATCACACTTCTCACAAGAGTAGTGACAAGAAGAAATTTTATAGAAATAAATAGGGTAAGCCTCAATTTAAGAAGAAGGGGAATGATAAACTTGCATTACATTCTAGGCTTGGTGAGAGTTCTAGTGCTAAGCCTAAGCCCGTTTTTAATGAAAACTGCAACTTTTGTCATGAACATGGGCATAGGTAGCGTGTCTATTGAAGTTTAAGAATTAGATGGCAAAGAGGAAGGGTGTACCTAAACTCTTTATTTGTTTTGAATCAAATCTTCTTGATGTTCCTCCTAATTCATGGTAATTAGACACTAGTGCCACTATTCATGTAATGAACTCATTGCGGGAGTTCAAAAGTAGGCGGAGGCCAAATTAAGGGGAGTTGATGGTGCAACTAGGAGATGGATTTAAGGTTAATGTTAAGCACATAAGAGTAGTTTCCTTGAAGTTGAGTAGTAGACATGATTTGCTTTTGAAAGATATTGTTTATGTGCCTTCCATGAGAAAGAATTTGATTTCAATTTCTATTTTACACAATTGTGGCTGCATTCTCCATATAATCAATAATGGTGTTGTTTTGTACTATGATTCTACTGTGGTTGGTTCTGCAATTATGTATCAGGGATTGTTTATGCTAATTGCTAATTCTTCTAGTTTTGACTGACAACATAATGATGTTAATGCTGTTGTTGGTAAGAAACGTGAGAGAGTTACTGAAAAATCTTCTATGTTGTGGCATAAATGATTAAGACATATCTCTAAGGAGAGAATTGAGAGATTGATTAAGGAAACTATTTTACATGATCTGGACTTCTCTGATTTTGACACTTGTGTTGATTGCATAAAAAGGAAGTTTATAGCTAAAGTAAGAAATGAGAAAATGACTAGAAAAGAGAAACTATTACAGATAATTCACATAGACATCTGTGGACCCATTACTCTTATTGCCATGGAAGGCTATAGGTACTCCATTACCTTCATTGATGATTTTTCTCAGTATGGTTAGATTGAATTGTTGCATGAGAAATATGAATTCTTGGATGCTTTTAAATCATTGAAAAATGTTATTGAATTGCAACTTGGGAAGTACGTCAAATGTGTAAAATCTGATAAAGGTGGTGAGTATTATGGTCAGTATGATGAAACTGGTAAAAACCCTAGTCCTTTTGCTAGATACTTGTAGGATTGTGGAATTGAAGGGTAATATACCATGCCTGACACTCCTCAACAAAATGGGATTATGGAGAGACGAAATTGTACTCTTATGGACATGGTTAAGTGCATGCTTAGTCACTCCACCTTACCAGTGTTCTTATGGGAAGATGCTTTGAGGACTTCTGTTTATGTTCACAATCATGTGCCTAGTAAATCTGTACTAAAGACTTCGTTTGAGCTTATATCAGGAAAGAAGCCTGGTTTAAAGCATTTCCATGTTTGGGGCTATAAGGCTAAGGTAAGGACTTATAATCCTCAGCAGAGGAAGCTTGATCCAAAGAACTATTTTAGGTTGCTTTATTGGTTATTGTACTAGCTCAAGAGGTTTAAGATTCTATTATCCCAATCACACTACTAGAGTCATTGAATCAGATTGAGTTGTCTATTTTGAAGGGGACATGGAATATAATGAAAGACATGAGTCTCATGTTGTTGATTTTAAAGAGGATCATGTTGTTGTTCCTACACTTGTTGTTTTTCATCCTCAGGAAATTCAGTCTCTTTTGATTTATGATGATGTTTTTGGTCCAAGAAATGATGTTGAAATTCATTAACAGGTGGGCATTGATACTCAAATCACAGAAGTGGTTGTAGTTCCACCTTGGAGATTTGAAAAAATTCCTAAATTCACTTAGTCTTCTAAATTTTGAGACTATTATATTTACTTGGAGGAGTATGAATTCAATATAGTTGAAGACTCATATCTTATTTCTTTTCAAGATGTCATTTCTTATTCTCGTAGTTCATAATGGTTGGAAGCCATGGAAGATGAGTTAGCTTCTATGAGTATGAATGGCGTTTGCGATTTCGTGGAATTACCCAGTGGTTGTAAAACTGTTGGGTGTAAATGGGTATTTAAGACTAAACGTGATGCTAGAGGTGAGACAGAAAAGTATAAAGCCAGACTTATTGCAAAGGGTATAACCTGAAGGAAGGTATAGACTATAAAGAGACTTGTTCCTCGGTCTCTACTAAAGATTCATTACGGATCGTGATGGCTTTGGTTGCTCATTTTGATTTAGAGCTCCATCAAATGGATGTGAAAATTGCTTTCCTAAATGATGATTTGTAAGAAGATGTGTTCATGAATCAACCTGCTGATTTTTTTTAGAAAGGTAACGAACACATGGTATGCAAATTGAGAAAATCCATTTATGGACTGCAACAACCCTCTAGAAAATGGTACTTAAAGTTTGACTAAATTATTTAATCCTTTGGCTTCAAGAAAAATGTTGTTGATCAATGCATTTACTTGAAGAATAATGAGAGAAAATTCATTATTTTTGTCTTATATGTTGATGATATTTTTTTAGCCAGTAATGATATAGGTTTTCTTTCTGAGAGTAAATAAACGTTGATAGCTCATTTTGATATGAAAGATTTTGGCGATGCTTCTTTTGTTCTAGGCAATGAAATTCATAGTGATAGATCTCATGGTATTCTTGGTTTGTCTCAGTAAAGGTATATTGAAAGGATGTTGAATAGATTCAACATGAAGACTTGTAATCCTTGTAGTGCACCCATCCAAAAGGGTGACAAACTCTCGAATGACCAGTGTCCTTAAAATGATAAAGATAAGTCAGAGATGGAAAAGGTCCCATATGCTTCTACTGTTGGCAGTCTTATGTATGTTCAAGTTTGTACATGTCCTCATATTGCTTTTGTTGTTGGTGTACTTGGGAGATACTTGAGCAACCCTGGTGTGGGCCATTGACAAGCTGTGAAACGAATTCTGAGGTATCAACAAGGTACTAAAGATTACATGCTCATTTACAAGATGTCTTATCACCTTGAGGTGATAGGTTATTCTAATTCTGATTATGGTGGTGCCCTGATGATTATAAATCCACATTAAGATATATCTTTATGCTTGTCACTTATAGCAACTTCAACTATGGAGGCAGAGTAAGTGGCTTGTTACAAAGCTACTCAACAGGTAATATGGTTGAGGAATTTCATTTATGAGCTTTATCTTGTAGATAGTGTTCCTAAACTTCTAACCATATATTATGACAACTCTGCTATTGGGGGGCTTCTCTTAAATATGCAAGAACTCCAAGCGTTCGAAGCATTTTGATACAAAGTATGTGTTTGTTAGAGAGAAGGTTAAGGAATATCAGATCTGTATAGAGCATATACCTATCGATCTTATAGTGGCATACCCTCTAACCAAAGGTTGGCTGTTAAGGTTTTTGTGAATCAGGTAAACTGTATAGGTCTATTTAAATCTTTTGATACCTTGAATTAGTGAGAGTCTGTCTTTTATGTTAATTTTGATAGTAACTTTGTATTTGACTTTTTTGTTATTCAATCTAGAGAATTTTGCTTATAATTTTTGCCATTATTGTTATTTCCATATACTTTATTGGTACACTACGCATATAAGTTTAAATGGTTGTATATATATGGCCTTTTGTTGGAGACATTTTGTACATAGTCTCATTTTGTTGTTCTAAGATATTTTATTAAATCTCAGTTGGCATCTTAGGTGGATGCTTGGGCTATTTTGTTTGGAATTGCACAAACGGATCACCATTTTGTCTGTATTTCTTTATGACACATTCTATTTAGGTCATCGAGGTATGAATATCTTGCACATATGTTATCAGTACTCCTATAGGGTCTGATTTCTACTTGTAACCTCATTTTGCACTTATAATTGAGAGATTGTTGACTCTACTTTAACATCCTATTGTGGCCACATATTGTTATATTAACTTAGGAATTTGTTTCTGTTGTTCATTGATGTTAGTTATGATGTCCCAGTAGGAGAATGATAGAATTTTATCATTAATTTTGTGAATTAGCATAATAAACAATAAATATAATTTTTACAAACCCCAATTAATTAGATGTCAAGATAATTAAAGCATTTATTGTATTTAGCCCAAAACGGTGATTACTTTTATAACTGGGCTTTGTACTTCTCTCATACGTGTCATTGGATCTGTGCTCATGGGTTTGTTATGATGGGTAAGCTTGGCCCATGTTTTACAATGCACATGAGGCCCTATTGCTAACCAACCTTAAATACAGTCCCCCTATTGATAATTGTATATGGTTTTAATCAGGGCTTTAGAATAGTAGTAGTTAATCCTTTGCATCTTTATTACTCTATTTCACATAAAACAACAATGGCCTCAATTGTTCCTCAATTGATTAATAATGACATCGAAGAATAATTTCATTTTTATTATTCTTCAGAAGTTCCAAAGATGCTCATGATGACTATGTGGACCACAAGGTAACCGTTTGCAAGAAGGAAAATATGCGTGGACATAAATGGCTGAGGGTTAAGAGCTTCGTCTAGGAGCCAACCATAAATAACAAATGCTATCAGCCTGTCCTTGGTTTTGGTTCAGCATCTGGTACTTCTGAACATTCTCATATTTTCTGTGGAGCAACCTTAGGAAATGGGACAATATGTAGAAGGCAACCTACCATAGGAAACCAAAGATGCTAGCAGCACAAAGACAATAGAGCTGATAGTTCCTTGTTTGGGTCAAACTATTCTTTCATGGGAGCTGGCATTCTCAGTTGCGGTAAAGGCAAGAGAGCTGATAGTTCCCTATCTTGGTCAAACTGTTCCTTCATGGGAACTGGCATTCTTACTTTGCGGTGAAGGCAAGAGAGCTGATAGTTTCCTATCTAGGTCAAACTATTCCTTTATGGGAACTGGCATTCTCACTTGCAATTTTGCTTTACAGAATGGTTTGGTATGCATGAGAGCTCTTGTCTCTGGTAGGAAAAGATGTGAGTGGCACAAGGGGATGATGGCTGCTGCATATTGACGCTTAATTGGCAAATTAGAGAAGCAGAGGGCTTGTTGTTGTACTAAATGTTTGAAATAAGGAAATCCTTGTGCATGCATTACTAATTTTGTTTCCTTGTGTTGTGGCTTGCTTTTATTTTGTAAGACGTGTTTTTCTAGTTTATCTTTACTAGTATTATTTTTTCTATTTTTCCCTATAATTGTATGATTGGCAACAGTGTTTGACCATTGTAACAATGCTTGGCTTCTTTTGCTCAGTTGGTACAATTCTAGCTTATGTCAATTGGTAGCGTGCCATCTTTTCTATTGAGTTTAGTTATATTCAAATAACTTGAATGCCATTTTACAATGCCCATATTGTAGAATTTGGATCAATAGGGTCCAAACCTCCGAATCTGAATAATTGAAAGGAAAAAAGGATAAACTTCAAATAAGAAGTCGACAATGAGAAGGGATGCCAAAAGTAACTTTACGTCTCCAACCTTTAAAGGAAACAGTGGTGGGATCAGATTATGCGTGCAATAGAATAATTTTTTAGTATTAATTTTTAGACAAGATCACTTTGAATTTTCTGAAATGATTATTACATAAATTATAATAAAGTGTGAATTTTAATTCATATTTATTCTAATACTTGATCATTTTCTTATTGTATCATTCGAATCATTTTTAAAACTGGCTCATCTTAGCTGTCGTAGCTATAAAAGTGTTCAAGTTCTATCAGCATTTATAGAGTTAGTTGAAAAGACTCTATAATTATTACAGAGAGGGAGCGTTAACTCCTTTAGAATTTAAGTATATTTATCATTGGTTTTGGATATTGTAGTGATTTATTTAAATTTTAATTAGAATTATAATGGGAGCGTTAACTCCTTTAGAGTTTAAGTATATTTATCATTGGTTTAGGATATTGTAGTAATTTATTTAAATTTTAACTAGAATTATTTATATTGTAGTAATTTAACTCCTTTATAGTTTAAATTATATTGTAGAATTAATTATAATTCTAAGTAAATACCAATTATATCAAAATAAGATCCAATATATCATATTTATCCTAACTTGTTAAATATCTCACTTTTAATAATAAAGTTTCTCAAACTTTATAATTAAGTATAACTTTATTAAAACATTTTTCTCTCTTCAAATTATTTTGTGTGTGTGATTCATTAAGTTTCCAAATATATTGACAATAGATATAAATTATAACCCTAAATCATATTTAGGATTAGATAAATTAAACTCTTTTAAATCATATTTAATAATCTAATTAAATAATTTATATTCATATATCAAGATTGACCTTTAGCAATACATTATAACTACTATGATTTTTTCGTATAATTTAACATTTCATCATATAATATTTTGATTAGACATAAGTCATGAAATTAATGTCTACTATATTTTGAGTTAAATCATATTAATTTTCCATCATTAGCAATTGATTTAATTAATGATATTTGTATATTATTTTACAAAATATCATTCCATCTTGGTTAATAATTTCTCAAACCAATTTTAATTGAGAATAATGAAACATTTTTCTAGTTAATTTAAAGTGATAAATCCTATATTAATCACTAAATTACTTCCATATAATTCAAATTATTTTAAGGTGATAAATCCTATATTGATAACTAAATTACTTCCATATAATACATGTTGTATCTAATAACTACCGATTGAGCTAATATTGACTATATTAGCCTATAAGTAACATCAAAATATAGATATCTAAGTGTTAGAGTCGTTAGAGATATAAATGTGATTTTTAAGAAGTCAATATATGAATGGACTGCAGTTTAATAAATATCAATCATTTTCGCAAAGGTAACCAAATCGTCTTTTAGTTTGATTTATTTAATACATATATTTTATATAAAAATAGACAATATTCTTTGTGATATTTTTAGGATTTTTAAAATACAAGTGAGCAACTTGCTTTATTGAGTGTATCATCTTATCTTAATAAAGATGCTTTTTTTTTTCACCTTGTCAAATACTTATTTTAGTATTTGGAGCAGAATTAATGAAATGAATTATAAAGTATAATGAGTAGCAGTTCTATTTGTTAATATGTGCGGTCTTGAATCTTCAATAATGATATTTCTTTTTAGAATTCGGCCATTTAATCGACCTACTTATTTCTATTTTTATAATGTTAATTGTTACAATTGAAATTATGATTTTTTTATAGTGATAATTATAAGTCTTATGATCAAAGCTATTTGAGATTTATATGATTTTTTCTAATATTGCTACAAATTCATTTTTATAGGAAATTATTATTTAATGAAAATTTTAACGGCTTCCCTTTGATTCAAGTTACTGTAAAGAATAAAAGGAATGATAATTAGGCGTTAACTTATTTACTAATTCAAAGACTTTTTTTTCCCCTTGATTAAAGCAATTGGTTCCATATCTTTGATCGGACCAATCACGGTAAATTACCTTTTAATGGCCCAACCATAAGACACGAAAAGTTGAGAGAGATTGGTCCAGCAAGGTTAGCGTACGCTGCAATTTTTGAAGCCAGACCGCAGTATACAACTCAAGTCCTGTCAACGACCCTTCTCAACGATCATTTTCCTGCTGAATGGGAGCCGGCGAGGGGTCCTTCCCCATCCCTAGATTGAAGAGGGAAGACTGTGAACGAACCAAACATGACTCCTCGTTCTCTAAATGGCAGGTTTCAGCCCCTACCCTCTCTCAACATCCCTATATTTTTCTCTAAGGGTCCAAGTTAAGGGCAACATGAATCTAACGTGATTGCTCAGTGGTGCTGGGTTTTCATTTTTCTCCTTCCGGAGGTGCAAGTCCCTGATGCATTCCCTGTAGTGAACTAGATTCTGGGTTAATTTCCCATAACTTACGCCGGAAGGATCTTACTGTTTCAAAAAGTTCAGTTTTTCAATGGAAAGTTTTTCCGTTTAAAACACCTTGGATTAAGCAAGTATTTGTTTTCTCAAATGGTGTTGCAATCTTTCTATGTTTTTCATGCCATCTGAGGCACATACCTTATCCAATTTGACACTAATTAAAGCTCGGGGTAATGAGTGTATTTTAGGTTTTGATTGGACCCACTGATTGGCAAGATCATGCTTTGGGCAAGGAAGGAGCAACAAGATACAGGGTTCACAATCTGCCTCCTAATTCAGGGCCAGGGGTATATGAGCTTGGAATAGCTGTTCCTCGCTCCACGTTTGGGCGTGATTATGCCAAGGTTGATCCAGTTAACGTAGTAGTGGCTTACCTGGGGCAGGCTGATAACGTTAGGACCAGGCTTCAAATGTATGGCCGTTCTGGTTCTCATCAAGGGCCTAGTTTGTTTGAGGAGATGTTTTCAAGAGGCTGCTCCATCGTGTTTAGATGGGCTCCTGTAAGTATTGCGCTTCTACTCTATGACTGACATGGTACATGGAACTTGGTAAAACTATAGATTTGTGGTTTTATAATGTAATTCAAATACTGAACAAGCGTTTAATAATTAGAGAATTATTGGGAAAGACTCTCTGAAATGAGGGGCTCTAACCTCCTTCCAATTGAGATAACAAAAGTTTTCATAGGATCTAAGACAGAAGGATCTTGTCTGTATCATGAAGTTACTGTCTTGTGCTAATAGTTGTCTTTGTAAGTATCTCTGCTGTTCCCAATCTTCAGGCACGACCTGACTTTGTTGTTGATGAACTCTTAGGTAACATCAAATGTAAGATTTTTGTTAGGTAACATAGTTAGTACATTTGGCTTAGGGGTGTTTAGGGATATTTACATTTTATATTGAATTTTCTTTTGTAGTTTTCCCTTTATAAATCCTTCTTGAGTGTTCAACAGGTGAAAGATAAAAGGGAGGCTGAGAAAACAGAAGCTCAGTTGCTTAAGACTTTTGATTATGCATTGAACAAAGGTGGGAATGGTGAACGCCGACCCCGGGATGTCCTTCAGAAAATTGAAAAAAAGGCTTCATCTGCCGGACTTCCAAAATTAATAAAAAAGCTTCAGCTTTTCAGCCAGGGTGAGGTGGGCATTAAAATCAAAGCAAGGAAGCCAATCAAATCAGAAAATGCTGACGACGATAGCAAAAGTTTCATCCCTGGAGTCTTCAAATTTGGCAGATCAAGGCCTACACTAGTTTCAGATACATTTGGAACAAATGAGGGGCTTCGTACATGTGGATTCGTCATGAGTGATGGCATCCCTTGCAATAAACCACCTGCTTCAGGGAGAATGAGGTGTGACGAACATAAAGGGAAAAGAATTTGTGGATTAACACCTGAATCCAACAGAGGAGGAAGTTCCAGAGATGCTCATGATGACTATGTGGACCCAAATCACAATGCTGCATGTGGTGTAATTTTAGGTCACGGGACTTTCTGCACAAGGCAACCGATTTCAGGAAGGAAAAGATGCGAGGCACATAAAGGGATGAGGGTTGGAAGCTCGGTCTCGAAGCCAACTGCAGATAATAAATGCTATCTGCCTGTCCTTGATTTTGGTTCAGCATTTGGTACTTCTGAACATTCTCATGTTTTCTGTGGAGCAACCGTAGGAAACGGGTCAGTCTGCAGAAGGCAACCTACCATAGGAAACAAAAGATGCTGGCAGCACAAAGGCCAGAGAGCTGATAGTTCCTTGTCTTGGTCAAACTGTTCCTTCATGGGAACTGGCATTCTCACTTGCGGTGTTGCTTTACAGAATGGTTCAGTCTGCACGAGAGCTCCTGTCTCTGGTAGGAAAAGATGTGAGCAGCACAAGGGGATGAGAGCATATTGACGCTTAATTGCCAAATTAGAGAAGCAGAGGGCTTGTTGTTGTACTAAGTGTTTGAAATAAGGCCACCCTTGTGTATGCATTACTACTGTTGTTTCCTTGGGTCGTGGCTTGTTTTCATTGCTATGATTTGTAAGACGTGCTTTTCTAGCTTTTCTCTTTTCCTATTTTTCCCTGTAATTGTATGATCAACAAAAGTGTTTGACCATTGTAACTATTCCCTGGCTTCTTTTGCTCAGGCGGTACAATTCTAAATTATGTCAGTTACTGGGTAACTTCTTTTCTATTGAGTTTAGTTTAGTTATATTCAAATAACTGAATGTCATTTTAAAATGCCCATATCGTTTATTTAGATCAATAAGGTCCAAACCTCTCAATCCAAAAAATTGAAAGGAAAAAGGATAAGCAGTTCCAAATAAGAAGACGACATAGAGAAGGGATGGCAAGGGTAACTTATGTCTCGATGCGTTGAGAAATTGTAATATGGTATATGCTTAAGGTTCAATCCTAGATTAAGTATTACATATATATGCATAACATTAGTATTTATACACGAATTGATATTTATACACATTACAAAGATAGCATATGCACTCAATTGACTTATTTTGGGGTATGAAAGAAATTAAATGAACATGATGTGAATTGTGATTTGGTATGTTTTGAATTTTGGTATGTTCGGATTTCAATTAGTAAATTGAGATTAAATGTTATTAATTAAGAGATTAATGGATTAAATGTATATTTGGTCCAAAAAAAAAAAAATGCCAAGTGGTAAGACAAATTGATACATGAAAAATTAGGATAAATAAGCCTAAAATTGAGTGATATTTAGCATAGTAAAATGTGTAACAAATGGATAAATTATTGTATGACAAGTGAACCAATCTTAGGGTAACATGTGGACTACTTAATTAGTGACTAATGGCAGCATCTTGAGTGGATTAGTGGCAACATCTTGATTAGGCAAATGTAAGACATGCCTTAGGATAAGTATTGCGCTTTAATGGTGACACCTAGCATATGAAGTAGCAAGTTTTTGCAGCAGAGTTTTGCTTCTTTCTTTTGTTTTCATCACCGAAAATTGATCCTACTTTCTCCTCTATATTTTGCTTGAACCCTAGCCAAATTGTTGCACCAAAACCAGCTTTTTACCTTATGCAAAATAGCCAAGAAAACCAACAAAAAGTTACCTTCATCTTACTGTCCAAAATCAACCTATTTTCATCTTAAGTTCGTGATGAATTTTGCTTGTATGGAGACTTGATTTAATATGAAGTTTGAGCTGAATTAAAAGCCTAACAATTAAGTGTCAATATGAGTTTTATGGCATGTCAAATGATATAAGAATGATGCTTGAATTGGAATGAAATGCATGTGCTATTGGTCAAGATATGTGCTCGAAAATGTTGCATGAACTTGTAAGTTTTTCTATTTTGTTTTCAGTATATGGAAACTGTGGAATACAGGGCACTATGAGGATGAATTGGATTGGAATTTAATGTATAAAAAAGGTGGATTTATGCTAAAAAAAGATGTTAATTTTATGTCTTTGAATTGGGAAAGAACTAGGACTATATGCATAATAATGAAAAAGTTTCTTGTTTGATTTTTGATGCATGAAAGACTAGAATTTGTGAGCTATTAATTGAATAGTTTTGAACTGGAATAGGAGAGGTTATTGATGAGTAATTGGAGTATGATTTAGGCCTAATAGAAGTATAATTGATGAACTATAAAGAGGTTGTTTTAATTTTGGTATAAATTGTTAAAAAAGGACGGAATAAGTGTTTTCTCGACTTAAGTGTTGAATGTCGAACTAAGGTCCAATGACAATATGAATGAGATGTGATAGTGAATATGATTGTGTGTTATTGAGCACTTTCAATCGACCGAATATTGTAATGCATTTCATTACATGAATGAATGAAACATAATGGTAGTTGTGATTAGAGTAGCCACCGATCAAAGCTTAAAGCTCAACGTGTGAAAAAAAAAGCTCGAGCTCAAAAGTGATTAAGAGCCTAAGATTCACTATATAAAATGAGCCCTGTATCCCCAAGCAGATAAGGGACATTTAGTGATGAGCCCGATATCCAATGGATATGGGATAGTTAAGCACTCAGTTACAACAAATTAAAAAATGAAAAGTGAGTCTCATGTGCACTGCATATACATAATATGAATGATTAAATTGTATTAAATGTGAAATGTGAAATGATGTGAATGTGAATTATGTGTTATGTGACTGGGTGAGTCATTGATGATGGTCACTCATTGAGTTCGCAAAACTCACCCAAAATTTGCAAATATTTTCAGGATCAAAAGAATACCTTGTTAGGCAAACGGGAGTATACCTATTGCATGCAAGTGAGAGATAGACGTCGGGATCAGTTCGCGTCTGCATTGTATTTCTTTACTTTTGTACTGAATTGTATTTTTCGCATATTTTGTATTAAGAAATGTATTCTGAAATTATTATACAATATGTATGCGAATGTAATCATGTTGTATTGACATTTTGATTATGATGTTTTGTTTCTAGAATGGACCCTAGTGATTAACGAATTTTTGATGATTTGAAAAGTGTTTATGGAATAAAGTGGACCCTATTTGATGATTGATTTCCACATACTATGTTTATGATTTCAAAAAAAAAAGATTTATACTGAGTTTTGACTGATTAAGTGCTCTAGCATGCCACCTTCATAGGGCACGGTCTCGGATATCACTCAGGATGTCGGGCATGTGCCTTGCAAGAGTGGGTTGCTATATTTATAATATATATTAATTATCACTCACGTAGATGTATAAACAGAAACTATAAACAAAAAAAAAAAAAAGCTAGAAACAAATGATTTCCATGCATCAAAAAAATCAAAAACTTTAAGGAAAACATAAAGAACAACTTCATTTTAAGAACCACCAGAGGCAACCACTAAAGTACCTTATATCTCTCCACAATTAAATTTAATAATAACAGTAAATTAACAAAATGATGTATTATCAACAATAGAATCATATTATAAAGACTTCAAAAGAGGCAGACATCAAATGGCGCATTCACGAAAAGTTGGGCCTGCTGAGCCATTCCCAAGAATTGCTTAGAGATAGAGATACATATACAAAGAGAGGGAATGATAATAAAAAATAAGTAAGCTCAAGAATTGCGTAGAGATAGAGATACAGAGAGAGGGAATGATAATAAAAAAACAAGAAAATCTACGAATAAAAAAATAAACAAAACTTACTTGAGATGATACTTGAAATTTGTCAAAATATTATCTTTCTGCCTCTAGTATGATCTTCTACTTCTTTACTTAACCAAATGTGACAACTAATTTAATTTACTTTGTGAGAAGGAAAAAAAACTTTCAAAGATATGAAAATCGGATAACAAATAAGAGCAAAAAGAAACAAGTTAAATGGGCAGGAAATCTTAGTTAAAGATTGCTTTAGAAATGACATACAATTATCGTTTACAATCATCATCATTATGACACTCTTATTTGTAATTAATATCTTAATATTTTATTTTGTATTTTGTCAGTTTTAATTTTAATTTTTTAATGTCGAAATAAATAAATATAAAAAAGTTATCGCTAATATGCACTCTTTTTTACATTTAGTTCTTAATTTCAATTATTACATTTGATGTTAACGTTACATTAGTAGTATTATTGTATTAATTAATTCAAAGTGCAATGGTTGTTTTTCCATAAACTCACGACCGTGAGTTAGCACTTGCGCGGCCGTGTAAGTTTAAGAATTATCTGTAACATAAAAATCCAAATAAATTTAGTTAGGATGTTATATCCTCCCAAATTCAGGAATAATTTTCAAGAACACCTATAAATTTATAATATCAACTTTTTGTAAATCAATGTCAATGCTTCATCATCATTCCTACTCCATCTTCGTCCTTAATTCTGTGATAAGTTTACAAAAGGAAATTGTCTAAAAATGTCACATAATTTGATGTGGTTGAGATTAGGAGATATGAGTTAGGTTTTATAAGGTGTAGAAAGGTAACGAAGAGACTCGTAACTTCTATAATGTTACAAAGAAAATGACAGAGAACATCGGCACTGCCAATGCTTCATCGTCGTCCCTAATTCTGTGGTAAATTTACAGAAGGCAATCGTTCAAAAATGTCGCATAATTTGATGTGATTGAAATTAGGAGATCTAGGTTGGGTCTTACAAGGTGAGAGGGTAACTTCTGTAAAAACAAGACGATGAGGTGATTTTTGTAGTCTTACAAGGTGAGAGGGTAACTTCTGTAAAAACGAGACGATGAGGTGATTTTTGTAGTCTTACAAAGAAGATGACAGAGGACATCGACTGAGTCGGCTTGGCTCATAAGCCATGAATTTTGGGATGAGTAACAGAGTGTTTAAAATTTAAAAAGGACGACGTTTTTTAATTAGACAGAATAAAACAAGGTTATATTAGACAAAAAATCTGGATTCAAAATATACAAGAACAGAGAGAACACATCAACAAGAACAGAAGATCTGTTCCCCTTTTTATTTTCTCTGGATGCACAAACATCTCAACACAGACCTGTTATAAAGAATTCTAATTTCAAACCTATTCCTTCGCCTAATTTTGGTGACTCTAGTATTTATTATTACTTATTTTAAGTATTTATTATTATTATTATTATTATTATTATTATTATTATTATTATATTTAGTTATTTAATTATATCTTCTTTATCCAGCAGTAACACGGAGGCTTCTTCACCTATGATGGCGTCCCCGGTGTATCTTCAACACGCAGGCAATACCGCCATATTTTCTCCCACCTATAGGTCTCTGGTCACCAGCCAACTCTTACGCTCTTCCTATTTTTCGCATCGCTTTGAAAACGCTTCTTTTTCTTCTTTGAAACCCGATAAGTTAAATATTTTATGTTCATACGCGACTCCCAAGCCCCTGAGTTCTTCCACCAAGGTGTATCGACGTCAAAGACATAACAAGCCACAGGAACACAAATTCGGTGAAAAGAATAGGAACGAAAACGATCCATTACTTGGAAGTACCTCTAATGTCGCTGTAAATGTTGATTTGATGAGTTTGTGCAAGGAGGGGAAGGTTAAGGAAGTTATTGAGTATATGGGTCGAGGTGCTTTTGCGGATTATGGGGTTTTTGTTACTCTATTCGATTCCTGTGGCAGTTTAAAGTCACTTCAAATGGGAAAAAAGTCGCATGAGTTTCTGAGACGGTCTCCATTTGCAGGTGATGTTGAATTAAATAATCAGTTGATTGATATGTATGGAAAATGTGAAAGTATGAGGGATGCACGCCGACTGTTTGATAGAATGCCTGACAAAAATATGGATTCTTGGCATTTGCTAATTAATGGGTACGCAGCAAATGGGGAGGGCCATAATGGGCTGTCGTTGTTTGAAGGAATGAAGAGGCAGGGATTGCAACCCAATGGAGAGACATTTGTCTCCATTTTTGCTGCGTGTGCTAGTGCTGGAGCAGTGGAAGAAGGATTGTTGTACTTTGAATCTATGACAGATGAATATGGTATTGTTCCTGGGGTTAATCATTATCTAGGTGTTATTCATATTCTTGGCACAGCGGGTTATTTGTACGAAGCTGAGAAGTTTGTTGACAGAGTGCCATCTGAGTTCACGGTTCCAGCTTGGAGGGCTATCAGGAATTATGCACGAATTCATGGGGATGTAGAACTTGAAGACCATGTGGAGGAGTTGTTGGTTGCGGTTAATCCTTCTGAGACCAATGCCAACAAAATTCCACTACCTCCAAGGAAGAAGTATTCTGAAATTAATATGTTGGAGGAGAAGAACAAGATTGACGAGTATCGGTCTATGGAGCCATATAAAGTAGGACATGATAAATTGAAAGGGTTAAATGGGCAGATGAGGGAAGCAGGTTATGTTCCTGACACTAGATATGTGCTTCATGACATTGATGAAGAGGCAAAGGAGCAGGCATTGCAGTATCATAGCGAGCGTCTTGCTATTGCTTATGGTTTAATAAGTACCCCAGCAAGGCAAACTCTTAGGATTATGAAGAATCTCCGAATATGTGGTGACTGTCACAATGCAATAAAAGTAATGTCGGAGATCGTTGGGAGGGAGCTTATTGTAAGGGATAACAAGAGATTTCATCATTTCAAAGATGGTAAGTGCTCTTGTGGAGATTACTGGTGAAGACTCGCACTGACAACTTTTGTTCAGAGCTGCCGGATGTAGCGCACACAAAAGCAAAAGAACTAGTATTTTGTTTAACTTAAATATATGTTAAAACTATTGAGCTGTACATTATGCTTGTGTTGAAAATTTTTAGTAATTATAACAGAAGTCCTCAAGTTAGCCGATTAATACATTATTCTTACTGATTTAATTTTCGTAGATAAAGGAATCTAGTCTTGTTCTTCAGGTACGTGCTGACATTATTTCAACAGTAAATTCTTTATCGATAATGAACCCTCTGTATGTGCGCTGCTTGGCAGAGCTAATGCAATTTTCATGGTAAGTTTGGCTCAACTTGCGAAGTTTGACATTTTCAATTGTGGTCAGTTAAAGGAAGGGGAGGGGTTTTTGATGACCTGTACAGGTGTACATTCTACAGCTTGAAGTGTATTGGATAAGATTATTTTTATAGTACCTCGAAAAATAGTAGATTTGTTTAAAAATGAAGGGATGATTGGCTGTTACTTATCAGTTCCAGCTTCTATCACATCTCGGGATGGAATGACATCATAAACCGTAAAACCAATCGAGACGGATGGTACAATGGGAAGGCACCCATGCCAAGCGTTCATCATAGAGTAGACTCGGCAAAGTATAGAATCAAAATGTTTCAAGAAAGGAAAAAGGGTATTGTCACCTTCAAGAAGTTGATGCTCAACCCGGAAAACAAATGCTTCCACCCTTTTGCAATCGTGACAAGTTTTTCTTTTGTTCCTGAAAGCCTTTCAACCTGCAAAGATTATGCGTTACATTTCAATGACATGTCCTAGTTTCAATAACTAAAATATTCACTGGCCTTGTAAGTTGGATATGTCACCTGCATTTCCCTTCTAACGACATCAAGAGGATACATAAAGGTTTGACCTAATAAATCAGTGACAGAATCGCATACTAGCGTTACGTTTGGTTACTGTATCTAATATGTAAAGACGGAACAAGACAAAAATTTAGAGATAGAATAAAACAAAAATTGGAGACAGTAAGGTATTTGGTTGTGATGGACAAAACATATAAAAATGTCTCCGCCTCGATGACAGAAATGTATTTAGTTGCAGTTAACAGAATATAAAAACAGTGTCAATGACTAAAATATTCTTGCAGTATAATATGATTGGAAATATTTAATTCATTGATTATTTTAAATTGAATGATTTGTATTAGCATAAAGTTAACAAATAATAATAATAACAATAACAATAAGAAATTAATTTGGTATAATAATAATAATAATAATAATAATAATAATAATAATAATAATAATAATAACGATAGAATAAGAAGAGGAAGAAAATTGATAATAATAAGGAATTTAATAATCACAATAATAATAAGAAAATTAATTATGAATAATAATAATAATAATAATAAATTAATTTTGTATAATAATAATAATAAGTAGAAAATTTATAACAATAATTAATAATAACAGTAATAGTAATAATTAATAATAATAATAACAATAACAAAATTTATAATAATAATAATAATAATAATAATAATAACAATAATAATAATAATAAGAAGAAGAAGAAGAAGAAGATAATTAATTTCGTATAATAATAATAATAATAATAATAATAATAATAATAATAATAATAATAATAATAGGTACAAAATTTATAATTATAATAATAATGATGATAATGATGATGATGATGATGATGATAATAATAATAAGATAATTAATTTCGTATAATAATAATAATAATAATAATAAGAAGAAGAAGAAGAAGAAGAAGAAGAAGTTGAAGAAGTTTAAAATTTATAATAATAATAGTGATGATGATGATGATGATGATAAGTTTAATAATATAATTAAGAATAAAAAATGCTTATGTGGGGGAGGAGTATTTCTGACATTTCCTTATGTGTTTTGTTTTTGTCCTTAGAACAAGAAATCTTGAACCACAGTCTTGGAAGGAACAAAAAAATTTTGTCCTTGTGCTCTGAAGACGGAATAAAAATGGGTGAGAACAGCAAACAAATACTACGAAGGTATTCTTGTTATCCATCCTCATCTATAAGAACGACAACCAATCGCTACGTTAGACTTGGACAGATTAGTAATTCTTATTACTCAATTTATTTTATGAATATTTATTCAATAAATAAAATTTGCAAAAAATAAATTGATAAATATTCATAAAATAAAGTAAGAATAGAATAATAAAAATAGGTTATCTAACTCAATTACTTTAAGGTATAAATCAATTAACTTATTCTCTTAATCTAAATCAGAATATATAAATTAAAAAATAAATAGATAAATATTTTGTAAAATAAAATAAGAATGGAGTAATAAAAATAAGTGATCTTAATAAATCAATTAACTTATTCTCTGGACCTAAATCAGAACACGTATGTCCAATAAGCAGAAATGATGGATTGCATTAAATAAGATATACAAAGCTAACAAGGATCCATTTGTTAATCGTAGGAGTACAAGTCTTTCAAAAGGTGAAATTACCCCTGTGATATTGATGACTGGACTGGACTTCTGGAGATGCCACCCAAACTGGGAAAAGAACCATGCAGTGTTTGGTTGCCGTCCCCATCACCGGGGACGGTGCACAAAACAATAAAATCCTGTCACCTGAAGATGTTTGGTTGCCGTCCCCCTTTTTTTGTCACCTGCCCCCAGTGAACAGAGACAACATTTATTGTTTACTCCAAAACCGTGGGACAGGGGTCATTACGTCCCTGTCCCCCAAAGAAAGCCTCTGTTTGTCCAAGATTAGCCCTACGCCTTTCTCTACCGCCGTCTCCTCCCTCAACCTTCTCCGAAAGAAAGACGCTGCGTTGTCCTCCGACTCACCTCCGTCTCCCTCAACCGTCGATACATCCTCGTCCGTTCTCGACCCACAAGCCCATCACACAACCCGTGTACGTTGTCTCTCGCACACGGCCCTTCTTCCCCGGTGAACTTCGTCTCGAGGTTTGTCTTCTTCTTCTCTGTTTCTTGGCTTAGGTCGGAAGTAGATCATGTTTGTGAGATTGTTG
>JAOSBK010000205.1:12264606-12274971 GCA_027568895.1 Erythroxylum shatona | reverse complement strand
CTTCATTTGTATGTTTTGATTCCAAGTTGAATTCGTTTCATATTCGCTTCGATTTTGATTCCTCGCTTTTGTCTATAAGTATTGCTCACGATTCATGAGTAAACAAGAGGTTGGGTTCCGGAAACGGGACCCAACAATATCAATAAATAAATTAAGCTAGTTGTGTATAGAAAGGAGACAGATACATGCAACTTCATTAAATGGTAGCCGAAATTATGATAAAGTAAGTGGAGAGAGACAACAACTTGTAGCGGAAATCATGTGCTTGAAGCAAGTAGAGAGAGGTTTTCTTCTTATTTAAGCATTTTATATAATTTGACCAAAATTGTGGTACAATAGATTGTTTGCTTATGTGAGTAAAACTATAGTATTTTATTGTTTTTGTTTCTTATAAAAGGAGTGTACCACAATAGTATTTTATTATTTTTGTTTCCTATAGAAGGAGTGTACCAATAAAGTTGTATTGTATTTTAGGACAGAATTAATTCTCCTCTTCTCTTCTCACTCCCTGTCTCTCTCTCTCTCTCTCGTGTGTGTGTGTGTGAGAGAGAGAGAGGGAGAGAGAGAGTGTTGTGCCATATGATATCAAATTAGTATTAGAGCAAGTTAAATCCCACTTCAACTTCTAAAGTAATTTGTAAAAAAATAAAATAGAGAGAGATTGTTCTCATACTTGTGAGAGAGTGATTCATTTAAAAGTGAAAAATGTCAAACAGTTATAATATTGTGTAGTTAGGTCCTAAATTAGATAGTAAATTTGATTATAATTATTGGAAGATTTTAATGTCTACCTACTTCAAGACTCACGATATTTGGAGTCTTGTTGATCCAAGCTTATAAGAAGGAGCTAATGTAAGTGCTCAAAGGAACGACCAATTGGCGTTATCCTAAATTCACCAAGGAGTAGATTATTATGTTTTTGACAAAATTGCCAATGCTAAAACTACCAAAAAATTGTGGAGTATCTTAAAGTTGATTTACAAAGGTATAGATAAGGCTTAAAAATTCAAAATGTAATCCCTACATAGAGAATATGAGAGGTATGAACTGCCTTATTCAGAAACTTTTGAATAATATTTTTCTCGTGTTATTGATCTTGTCAATAAGATGAAATTGTATAGAGAGGACATTTTAGATAGTAAGGTGGTAGAAAAGATTCTAAGCATCATGCCTATTAAATTTGGCCATGTCGTGACTACAATACTATAGTAATATGATACGAAGACTATGAGTGTAGCAGAGTTACAGGAAAGCATTGAAAGTCATGTTAATAGAATATTGGAGAAAATAGAAAAGACAACATAAGAAGCCTTAAAAGGCCAGGTGAATTTCAATAATGTTACAGAATTTAATTGAAATGCAGATGATAGAAGTCATGGTTTTAATAATAGGGGAAGAGGATATTTTAAAGGTAGAGGTAAGAGGAAGTATTAAAGGAAGAGGTCGTGACAATGATTTTAACAAGGGGAGAGGTAATTAATATCAAAAGGGACATAATTTTAATTGCTTTAGTTATAGAAGTTATGGACACAAAGTTGCTAATTATAGATCCAAATCTCAAAATAACGATCAAGATAATGTTGCAAAAAATCATTACCAACTTTTTGCTGAGAATTCTAATAATGTAGAAAGTTTATTTCTAGCAAGCAACTCTTTTATGGAAGATGAAAATATCTGGAACTTGGATTCTGGTTATAGTAATCATATGTGTGGGAATATGGAGTTATTTTCCTCTTTAGATGAAAATGTTCAGTCGACAGTTAAATTTGGGAATAATTCAAATATTCCTATTTTGGAAAAAGGTTGAGTATCCTTTAGGTAGAAGGATGCCTATAAAATTTTTATCTCTGATGTTTTCTATGTTCTTAGTCTTCATTATATTTTACTGAGAATGGGTTAATTATCAGAGAAAGGTTACAAAATGCTAATTCATCATGATTTTTGCACCTTGATAAACAGGAGTGGAAGATTTATTGCAAAGGTAAAGATGTCATCTAACTGTCTATTCCCATTAAAAATTCATCATGAAAATTTTGTTTGCTTTAATTCTATGATACCTTATGCAAATTGGCTATAAAACATGTGTTTTGAGCATCTTAATTTTTCTGGATTAAATTATCTATCAAGAAAAGAGCTCGTGTCTAGTTGATCTATTGTGAATATTCATAAATACGTATGTGAAACATATAAGTTGGGAAAAATGTATAGGGAAGCATTTCCAATGGAAAGTCCTATAGAGCAAAGCAGCTATTGGAAATTATGTATTCATATTTGTATATTGTTAAAGTTCCATCTAATGGAGATAATAGGTATTTTATTACTTTTATTGATGATTTTAGTAAAAAGGCCTAAGTATATTTTCTAAAACAGAAGCCAAAAGCTTGTGATATGGTCAAATCATTTAAAGTGTTTGTGGAAGAGCAAAGTGGTTGTAGAATTAAAGCATTAAGAATAGATTAAGGTCAAGAGTATCTTGCATGTACAAAGGTCTTTGAGTAGTATGGAATTCAACATTAGTTGACCATAAGATATACGCCTCAATAAATGGAGTAGCCGAAAGGAAGAATATAACTATTATGGACATGGTAAGATGCATATTAAGATCATAGTTGTCCAACCAAAAGCCTTAATGACAAAACACCGGGGGAAGCTTGGAGAGGGAGGAAACCTTCCATTTGACATCTCAAAGTTTTTGGGTGTATTGCTTATGCGCATTTACCAAATCAGTTGAGGAAGAAGTTAGATGATAAAAGTGAGAAATGTATATTTATAGGCTATAGTACAAATTCAAAGGCCTATAAATTATACAATCCAAATATGAGAAAGACGGTTATTGACCGTGATGTAAACTTTAATAAGGATGTCATATGGGATTGGTTCTCAACTTCCCTAAAAAGGCCAGTGGTAATTTCAGAAAGATATGAAGAAGAAAATATATAGATTTAGTATCTTAGCCATAGACATCTAGTAAACCCCAAAGACGTTGTCAGTTACTAGCCAGATTGGAAGATTATATGATAGGTATTGATAATGATCTATCTTATGAAAAGATTATCAATTTTGGTTTATTTACAGACTATGAACTAGTTAATTATAAGGAGGCATCAATTGACTTGAAATTGAGAAAAGCCATGGATGAAGAAATATATACAATTGAAAAAAATGACACATGGGGATTAATAAATTTTCCTGCTGATAAAGAGCCCATAGGAGTAAAGTGGGTGTACAAAACAAAGTACAAGCCTAATGATGAGATTGAAACATCACTATTATGGACATGGTAAGATGCATTTTAAGATCTAAACAATTGCCTAATGGATTTTAGGCAGAAATTGTTGCTTATGCAGTTTATATTTTAAACAGTTGTCCAATAAAAAGCCTTAATGACAAAACATCAGGGGAAGTTTAGAGAGGGAGGAAACCTTCCATTCGACATCTCAAAGTTTTTGGGTGTATTGCTTATGCCCATCTAACAAATCAGTTGAGGAAGAAGTTAGATGATAAAAGTTAGAAATGTATATTTATAGGCTATAGTATTCAAAGGCCTATAAATTATACAATCTAAATACGAAAAAGACGATTATTAACCATGGTGTAACCTTTAATAAGGATGTAATATGAGATTGGTTCTCAACTTCCCTAAAAAAACCAGTGATAATTTCAAAAAGATATGAAGAAGAAAATACTTATGCAAATTTAGTATCTCAGCCATAGACATCTAGTAAACCCCAAAGACATTGTTAGTTACCAGTCAGATTGGAAGATTATGTGATAGGTATTGATACTGATCTATCTGATGAAGAGATCATCACATTTTCTTTATTTACAAACTATGAACCAATTAATTATAAGGAGGCATCAATTGACTTGAAATGGAGAAAAGCCATGGATGAAGAAATATATAAAATTGAAAAAAATGACACATGGGAATTAACAAATTTGCCCACTGATAAAGAGCCTATATGAGTAAAGTGCGTGTACAAGACAAAGTACAAGCCTAATGATGAGATTGACTGGTTTAAAGCTAGATTGGTTGCAAAAGGATATAAGAAAAAAACAGGTATTGATTACTTTGAAGTATTTACTCCTATTGTGAGATTGGACACTATTAGCATGATTATCTCTCTCTCAGCTCAAAATAACTAGAAAATTTATCAAATGGATGAAAAATATGCTTTTTTAAATGGAACTTTGGAAGAGGAAATATATGTTGAGCAACCTACAGGGTATGAAATTAGAGGAAAAGAAGGTAAGTTCAAAAGTTGAAGAAAGCATTGTATGGATTGAAGCAGGCATCAAGAGCATAGTACAAAAGTATTGATTTATACTTATAAAGCACGATTTTAAAAGATGTCCTTTTGAGCATACTTTATATGTTAGATTTGTTGAGCCTGGTGATATTTTAATTGTGTGTCTTTATATTGATGATCTAATTTTTACTTTAAAAAACTGAAAGATGATTGAAGAATTTAGGGAGGCTATGGTAAAATCATTTCCCACCCCAGTTGAAACGGAATTGAAACAAATAAAAGAAGACAAAGGGAGACCTATAAATTTAACTTACTAGAAGAGCAAAGAGAATTTTTTTGATATATCAAATGTACTTTGAATGAAAGAATTTTAATGCAAATATCAATTATGTGAGTCTTATAAGATACATAAATAATGATTGGGGGTGGACGTATAGAAACGAGAAAAAGCACATCATAATATGTTTTTCATCTTAGCATTGGCGCAATATCATGGTCTTCAAAGAAACAGCCCGTGGTTGTGTTATAGCTGAAATAGAATACATTGCAGCAACTAGTTGTGCCACACAAGCAATATGATTAAGAAGAATGCTTGAAGTACTACATCAAAAATAAGATGCTCCAACAGAATTATTATGTGATAATAAGTCCGCAATAGCACTGTGCGAGAATCTAATTTTTTATAGGCGGTCCAAGGACATAGACATTCGATTTTGCAAAATTCGCAAGCTAGTAATTGAAAGGAAGTAGTGATTAATTATTGTCACACTAAAAAACTAGTTACAGATATTTTTACTAAACCACTGAAGTTTGAATTGTTTCATAAACTTAAGAAATTATGGGGGGATGACAAATTTTTACCAGCTTGATTTAAAGAAGACAATGTCGATAAATAAATCAAGGTAGCTATGCATGGAAAGTAAACAAAAACATGCGTCTTCATTAAATGGTAGCCAAAATCATGATGAAGAAAGTGGAGAGAGACAATAACTTGTAGCCAAAATCATGTGTTTGAAGCAAGTGGAGAGAGGCTTTCTTCTTCCTTAAACATTCCATATGATTTGACTAAATTTTTAATCCAATAGAATATTTGCTTATATGAGTAAAACTTTAGTATTTTATTGTTTTTGTTTCCTATAAATGGAGTGTAACCAATTGAGTTGTATTGCATTTTGGGATATAATTAATTCTCCTCTTCTCTTCTCTCCCTCTCTCTCTCTCTCTCTCTCTCTCGTGTGTGTGTGTGTGTGTTATGTCATATGATATCACTAGTTGTACTTTAAAACAGCATAGAGTCTTTGAAGCTCTTGGAGAAACATCAACACTTCCTCTATAAACTAGTTCATTATTAGCTAAACCACTTATATTCATATTAGCTAAACCCATAACCTGCATCGTCACAAGAAATGTAGGTAAGTGAAACTCAAAGCCGCATGTTTCTTCATGGAAAGAACTGTTAAAAGAACAAACACATTTCGATGCTGGAATTTTCAGCTAGAGAAGCCAAAAACAATGATGCATAATGCTATCTAACATTATTGTTGGTACCTCCTCAGTAAGTTTGGTATAACTCATTTGTAGATCATAAATGCTTATAAAGTAAATGTGATGCACACGTATCTTTGGGTAATCCCATAGACGTGTGTGTAATCGAGCTTGGTCAATTATTTTTGGAGTGACCTGTTGGTTCTTGTGGTCTTGGCGTAATGGGTCTCTGTTTGATGAACATTTTAATTGGCTTACTTCTCCGTCTAATGTTATTTTATCTTTTGCAGATCAGATTCACACGTCCACCATTTGGCAGCAGGACACGATTCCTAGACACCACCCCCACCACGAGCAACTCATCAGCTGGTGTCAACCTCCTCTCGAGTGGGTCAAGTTGAACACAGTTGGCGCGTGTCGACGCTCTTCCTTCTCAGCAGTAGCCGGTAGACTCCTCTGAGATAGTTCAGGCACCTAGCTTGGCGGTTTCGTTCACAATCTCGGCTGGTGCTCTTCGGTGGCGGCGGAACTCTGGGGGATGTATACAGGACTCACGCTCACCTGGAATCTCAGCTTTCCACGGATTGAATTAGAAGCAGATTCGATAGTGGCTTTACATCTCATCTCTTCCTCGGTCGGTCAGTCCACGGTCCATAATAGCCTGGTTCAAGGGATTCATGAACTATTCACGCGTAATTGGACGGTGGTCCATCGCCACATCTACCGTGAGAGCAACCGCTGTGCGAACTGGTTAGCGAGTTACGCTGAGAATTTTGTGCTAGGTCCTACTTTCTTTGATCGTCCACTCGTCGGGTGTCGTGTACTCCTGTTGGATGATTTTTTGGGAACGTGTTTCCCGCGACTTGTCGTGTAATTGGTTTTGTTTTCCCTTCAATATAAAAAAAGAGAGAGTATGGCTAAAAGGAAAGATTTTTAGAGCTGCTCATTTAGTTCGCACTAAACCAAGGGGATAAGTGAAAAGCACAGCTGTCAACTGTCCCTTTAACGAATGAACTAGTTACAAGATCGAGTACAAAACCCCTCCCAGTGTCAGGAAGAGTAAGGATGATCGACTTTCGATATTGTTCATACACCATGTAGTGTAGGGCTGCGTATGGAACAATTCCAGCAATACTGGCTGCAAACAACATGAATGATATTAATATAGCACTGACAAATGAGGAAGAAAACTTTGCACATAATAGGCATTGACTACTAGATCCACTTGTAGAAACCGATGATTCCTTCTGTCTTTGCTATTTTACTAAAAGAGTCAAATAACTCGATAATCTTGAATTCAGCTCTGTTTGCCTAAAAGTGAAAAACTAAATTAATTCTTTTCATCCTTGTAATTTCCTGTGAAATCGGTTAGTATGATATTTCAGGTTTTTTTTAAAAAATCTAATACTAATAACATAGAGAATCATTGATACAAAACAGATTCACTAGAATTGATGCTTAGGCTTTCTTACAATTTTTAAACTACAAATTAAATTGTTAAATAAAAAGTTTAAAATTTTAAAAATTTATAAAACTGTTTAAGAAATAAATAAAATTAAAAATTTTAAAATATAACTGAAGAAGAATATATTTGTTCATAGAATAATTGAAAGTTTAATTGAAAAATGATACTTTTATTCATTCTGATTTATAGAAATTTATTAATTTACAAAACTGACCAGCACTGGACAGGCAATGAAAACTACCAAGTTGGCTGAAAAAATGACATACGATTCAGCAACTACCTCCAATAAATTATTTGGTCCCACTCGATTAAAATTAAAAATAAAAAACAGTTGAATCGATAATGCATTTTTTAATGGTTGCTTTTTCAAAGGAAATAGCAGCTATTTTTTATAAAGGGAAAGAAAATGTTACAAATTACAAAATGTGTTTAGAGCGACAAGTCCCGGACATGTCCTCTAATAGTATTGTAAGGCACCTTGTGGGTGTAACTTCAAACGTAGTGATCCCTATCACAAAGTTCGCTGCATATTTGGCGAACCAATCAGCACACTAGTTGCTTTTCATGTAGATGTGGTGGGGTAGGATAACCCAGTTCCGACTGAATAATTCATTGATACCCAGAATGAAGGGATTAAGACAGTTGTTGTTGGGATGGGGAGGAAAGTAATTGAAACACCTCACGTGAATCAACGTCTAACTCAATTCTTCTGTAGCCTAAGGTCCAGGCAAGGTGGAGCCCTGAGTAAACCCCTCAAAACTTAGCAAAAAGGGAAGAGCACCAGCCAATATTTTGTACAAAGTCTCCAAGCCAAGTGTCGGAAGTATCTCAAAGCAGGCCACCTGTTGAGGCTGACGATAAAAGTCTATTGCTTGCCCCATCGGTATTCAAACGGACCTAGCCTAGGGGAGGTTTTTGCAATCCGAGAAGATGTTTGCATCGAGAGCGATTGCCTAATTTAGCTCTACTGAACCAGACCGATGCCTTTGGGATCTATTGTACAAACTCTAGAATATGATGATCAGGGGAGGGTGGCTAGGAGAAGTGCTCTTTGAAGAGGGCCATGTTACGCAAAGTCCATAGAAACCAGCAGGTAGTGCCGAAGATGATAGACCAATCCCATCCAAGTACAGTGCGATGAGATTGAAGATTCCTATTTAGCCACTCCTACGTTGACATAGTGAAAAAGTCGAGGGAGACTGCTTGTGGAGGGAACATACTACACACTTGACGGGCTTTAGGACAGCTGCGCACTACATGGAACGACGTTTCTTCTGAGTGGCAATGGTAGCCTGTCGCGTCTGTGGCTAGCTGTCTACGAACCCTTTGGTGGTTGGATAGTAGGCGGTCATGGGAGAGGAGCTAGAGGAATGATTGAATTTATTGTGGGCCCTGCCAGATTATCCTTCAATGTCAAGTGGTTGAATCATCGTCTTGCTCCATTATCATAGCATAAGCCAATTCAATAGTGAACTACCCAGTGTCTGACTTACTCCAAGTTAGTTTATTGGGACCGAGAGAAGGCCTGGGAGGTAATGTACCTGCTATGATCATGCAAATCGAAAAAGGAAGCTGATGTTGGAATGCTTCCCATTTCCAATTACCAGTAATGTCCACAAAGTGTTGGAAGCGGTAATCCAAAGTTGCCTAGGGGATAGGAGTAGTTGTATAGTGGATAAGAGGACCCTAGTCGCCTGCCCAAGGGTCCAGCCAGAATTGGGTTTGGGGTCCATCGCAGATCGACCATTTCATACCCTGCAAAACATAATGCCAAGTGGCTTGGATACTGCGCCAAACCATCAATCCACCTATAGCAACAAGAGAAGAGGGAATACGGTTAGCATCAAAGTTATATTTATCATAGAGGATTTGTACCCATAAAGCATACGGCTTAGTGAGCAGAGACCATCCGAGTTTTGTTAATAGTGCATCATTGTTCTCTCGAAGTTTTCTAAGTCCGAGGCCACCCATCTCTTTGGGTTTACAAACGGTGTCCTAGTTTACTAGATTGATTTTTTTGGGATCCTAAGTTGAGCCCCACATAAACTTGCGTATAAGTTTTTCTAGATCATCAAAAAGATTCTGAGGCAATCTAACTATCTGCATAGTGTAAATGGGTAGGGTTGCGAGGACCAAATGAGTCAAAGTGATGTGTCCGGTGAGCGACAATAGACTGGCTGACCACCCCGAAAGACTTTGTTGAGCCTTGTCAAGAATATGTTGGTAGGTTCTTTTAGTGACACGCTCATACAGGAGGGGCACACCAAGATAGCAACCTAAATCATTTGTCCGCTTGAATCCCAATTTACTGCTTAATAATTACGCTGTCGAGTGATGGATATTCTTGGAATAAAAACATCGGGATTTGGCCTGGCTGACCCGTTGGCCTGAAGCTGAGCAGAAGGCATGTAACGTGTTATTGATGACGTGCACCTGTTCGATGGAGGCTTCCGAGAAAAGAATGAGGTCATTGGCAAAAAAAGAGGTGGGAGATCTTGGGCCCTCCTCTACTTAATTGAACAGGCTTCCAATGTTGGGACCCGATTTCAGAACCAGACCTCAACCGGAAAAACGAAAAACGAAATCAAAAAATAAAGCGTGGAAGCGAATCAAAAGCAAACGCGTGCGGAAACAAAAGAAATCAAAACCAAAAGAACGAAATTTTCTACCGCTAAGAACGAATCACAATGAAAGAACGGAAACAAAGAGAAACGAACGGTTCAATCGAACTGAAATCAAATTTCGACATCCGGGAATGTAAACTTTTTAAAACAAAACAAACGTTCAGCGTTGGAAACCAATAAGACATTTAATCTAAGTCAATCCAAATCGGTATAAATTTTTTTCTTTTTTTTTCTTTCATTTTATTCATCTTTATTCAAAGCAAAACACTTTTTCTAAATGACATTTAACAATTTCACAATCTCAATTTCCTTTCATTCTCCAAAATCATCATTTCTCATTTTTTTATACAAAACATCTATCTTATCCTTATTTTTCTTTTTCCATAAAAACAATCACACATATCCATATATCCGCAATTCATACACAATAAGCACTTCAATATCTCAACTCAATCAACACAAGACATCGGACCTCCTGTCCGGAATCTCAATACAATCAAACTCATACATAACTAAAGCACTTCAATAATTCTCAAACATC
>JAOSBK010000205.1:12251045-12264506 GCA_027568895.1 Erythroxylum shatona | reverse complement strand
CACATCATCTATGCACTATTCACATTTCATCAACATCAAAAGAATAAAGTTTTTATAATGGTTTAGTGGGCATTTCGAGTCACCTTACATCATAGTCCAAAAATAACAACTTTACAAGAACAATAATTTCTCAAAATGCGACTAAAGCCTTATTTTACATAATCTAACTTCAAAAGAACAAAAATGCAAATTGGAGTGATGCCTTGACTCTCAACTTGATCACTCGTTATCTTGTTCATCGCCTATAGATGGGGAGGAATGGGGTTGAGCTTAAAGCTCATGGGTAACAGTTTTATAATCGGTAGTAAGCAAAAATGATTCAAAACCTTTATGATCAAAGCCAATTTCAAATTGAATCATAAAACACAAAATTCTTAACTTATTAAGCCAATTCACAATTCATATAAGTTATACATCCATCAAACTTGCCAAATACATCATAACCAATCAAACACATCAGAATCAATTAAACACATTAGAATGGTTTGGGTGAATCCATAACAGAACATACTGCACATTTCCCATAAGGGTCCTATGTATCCGTGAACAGAATGTACTATCGCAATCTCACAAAATAGTCTTGTGTACCATGAACTTATGGGAGTATGTGAAGGAGCTTCATGCCACTAGCCGGTAGGCGGAAGAATCCTTTTTAATCAAGTACACTTGATTGACAGAACAGACCACCACAAACTCACGTAACATGTTATTCATGAACGGAAAATAGTTTGCCCAATTGGCACATTTTTGGAAAACTTGATTTCATATATTTGGTATTCTTTCAAAATCATTTCCATTTTTGTTTCATAGTTCATGGACAAAATTCATACACACAACATGTAGCACTTTCTCAAAGCATTTAGAGAACAATAAATGCACATTTATAAGTAGTTGAAAACATTTATTTCCTTTTCTTGAAAGAAACATTGATGGCTTATTATTCAATTATAAAAATGTAGCCCACCTTAGTATCATTGCTAGAAAACTTGCTCAAGGATGTCTCTCCTCTTGCTCCTCTTGCCTCTCTTGCCTCCCTTTAAACATTAGCAAAAATCTCATTCAAAAAGAACTCCAATTGGAAAACCCAAAGAAACCTATGCATGAAATTGACCCTAAAATACCTAAACCCATGCATTTCCTAAACTCTTTGAACTAACACCCTTCTAAAAATCCAAAATATTTAACATAAGCTTACCTTGAATCTTCACCAAACAATGAATTTCTTGGCTCTCATGGAAGCTTTAATCTTCCTTTTTCTTTTTCCCTTCTTGAACACCTTCAAAATCACTCTTTAGAAATAAGAAAAATTGAAACCTAGTTGACCTCCCTTCTTTTCTCTTCTTTCTCTCTTTTCCGTGCTTATCTCTTCTCTCTTTTCTCATTCACTTTTTTGGTTTCTTCCAAATGCAAGACAACAATTCTTCTCCCCTTTTATACCCTTAATGATTGCACAATGTCCATTTTGCCCCTCCTTTAATGCTTTATGGTTTTTAAGCTTAATTGATCTTCCCAAAATACCCCTTATGCAAACTTACCACATTAACACTTTAATTCTCTTAAACTATATCATATTATCTTACTCACATTAACATGCCAATTAATTCCAACATACATTAATCTAGCAAGACTCCAAAATTAATCAAATCATGTTTATTTATTATGAAAAAATTTTCAGAGGCCAACATACTTGACTTAGATTACCTAAAAGCCCCTCTTTAGCTAATCGACTAGTTTGATTTTGACCAATATGACATAGTCTAGTATGCCACCAAGTTGCATCATTGTTGGAATTACCAGATGTAAATAATGAATAACTAATATTATTATTTTCCTTTAATACAACCAGTACAATAAAACCATCCAATAAAAAAACATAACCATAATTAACAGATCCAAGATACAAATCGATTCCACCATTATGAAAATTTATATTAAAACCAAGTCTAACCAACATTAACACAAATAAAAGATTCCTACAAATTTGTGGAGCAAATAATACTTCATGTAGGATGATAGGTCCTCCACACATGCCCAATTTACATGTGCCAATTTCTTGTACAACAGCTCTGGAATTGTCACCTACATAAAGCCATCGACTACCATATGGGAGTTTATGAAACTCAACGAAGGCATCTCTATCCTTCGCTACGTGGTTGGTTGCTCCTGAGTCTGCAATCCATAAAGGATGTGATTCAGTTAGAAAAATAAAATAAGAAACATTCACAAAATAAATGTTTGTACTATAAAGTTGTACCTTTTTGGGCTCGGTACAATCTCGAGCAAAGTGGCCCTTGTTACCACAATTATAGCACTTCACATGCTTCATGTTCTTTTTCTTGAAAGGATGTTTTCCCTTTCCACGTTGGTTCCATTTTGTCTTCTTAGATTCCTAAGGAGAGTGGTTGAATTTCTTATTCTTCTTCCACTTTATGATGCTTGCGTTTCTTATTCATAGCTCCATGTAAGCTAGAACTAACTTGCATATGCCTCAAAAGACATCTTTGAGACTTTAAGATACTCCTCCTCTAAGATGAGTTACCTCGTAGCATCTTCCATTATCTTGATGTTCTCATTATGAGTTAGATGCATCTTCATATGCTCCCAACTCTGAGGCAATGAACGAATCACAGCTTACACTTGTTGTTCATCAGAAAGCTCATGACCAACATCACATATCTCACTTACCATGTTGGAAATTTTCCTCAAATGCTTTTGCATTGCATCATCTAAGCGCTTCTTATAAGTATCAAACTTATTAGTAAGTGACCTCATTTTGGTCACTGAAACACCTCCAAAGCGAGTAGCTAGTGCGGACCACATATGATATCATTATCCATGCTTCTTGGCAACGTGATGCGAGCTAAAGAGTTCCTCTTTTTCCATAATTCATATGCATCACGGTCCCTCTTATGTTGAGCTATAATGCCCTCCTCAGGAACGTCTATGGTTCGGTTTAATGGTTCAAGAGCCTCTTGCTTTTCCACTACATATTGGATTTTCATACTCCAGATTTCATAATTGTCACCATTGAGTTTCTCACCCCTATTAAATTCATCAACAATATTCTTCGAAGTAGTAGCCATTTTGAAACACTAATTTTCTATAATAAGAAAGAAGTATATATACATGTTAATGTCACATTAATCGTTCATAGAGTAAATAATTCTATCACAATTGCTTATGAAATAAAAAGTCCATAAATGTGTTCAATCATCATTCATACAACAATCAAGTCCTAATTACTTTACTTTAGACGAATTCCTATATAAAATTCATGTAAACATATTACATAAATATTAAGACTTTGTTCTTATAAAACAACATATTGTATTACGTGCACTACAACCTACTAACATTCTATAGGTAACAAACCCTATGCAGAAATGAGTTCACGAAGCTCGATTTACTATAACTCTTACTATTTCCATTAGAAGCCCTATAGGATACAAAGTCCTAATCAACTCCCTTCTATTCATCACTTTAATAAATGTCATCTCTAACAAATTATAAGTCTTCTTGTTAGGCATATTATTCCAGAGCATTTGTAACAGTTCGCTTTGAGGTTGAGGTAATGTTGCAAACAAAGTCATATACTTTACTTCATCATCTGCGTAAGCTAGGCAACCTCCAAAATATAACTCTTGCATTATGTTATTAACTGAAATAACATGTTGTGTTAGACCATCTCCAGGCATTAAACGCATATTGACTAACTGTACATATATGTTGTCAATTCGTCTCTTCTGTGCCTCATATCAAATAAGCTTAGGCGTTTGCTTAATAATAGGCATTTTCTAAAAAATAAATTTTTAGGAATCAAAAGAGTGCACAAAATAAACACATTATTTTATCTAATACATAGCGAACTAATGCTCATATATGGAAATAATTTAATTGAGGTTGTTTAATTAATTAATTTGGTATTAACAATTTATTGAACTAATCAAATTATGCTATTAATTTTTAATCAATTAGAAACTTATTTCCAATCTAATCATATTCACATATGAATAAGTCAAATTGAATTAGAAACTTATTTCCAATTTACATTATAACTGAGCTAATCATTTCATTTTGGTTTAATTAGAAACTAATTTTTAATGAAACTCCTATCAAATGTTAACTAAACAAATTAGTATTTATTCAATTAGAAAATAAATCAACGAAATTAGTTTATTTATAAGGTTAATCTAATTTCAACTAAACAAATTAGTATTGATTTAATTAGAAAATAAACCAATGAAATTAGTTTATTTCTAAGGTTATTTTAACTAAACAAATTAGTTTGTTTTTTAATTAAAAAACTTTCTAATTAATTAGAAACTTATTTCTAATATTCAAATATGAATAATTCAAATTGAATTAGAAACTTATTTCTAATTTAAAATATAATTAAACCAATCGATTTATTTTGGTTAATTATAAACTAATTTCTAATGAAACCCACCTTTTTAATTTTACCTAAACAAATTAGTTTTCTTGTATTAAAAAAACTTTCTCTTTTTTAAATTTTTTATATTAATTAGAAACTAATTTAACTAATTTAATTAGCTAGTATAAATTAGAAAACTAATTTCTAATTCTTTATATCATATGTAAAATTTGTTAAAGCCATAAATGTTATACCACAAATGTATATAACAATATATATATATATATATATATATATATATATATATACATTAAAACTGACAAACAAAAACAGTAATTTTTTGTCTTATTATACAAGTTGGAAGCACTTGGCCTTAGAAGAAAATGAAAGGCCACGTGCTTGTCATTAAAGAAAACAAGCAAAAAATCATGTGCCTTTTTCAAGAAGAAGTCATCTTCTTCTTCCCGCGTTTCTTTCTCTGCGTTTTGTTTCTGCAGTTTTTTTTTTAACATTTTTTATCTTCCATGTTTTACAACCTATCAACCTTCGGCGCTCTTAACCTTCCACACTGGAGAAGTCATCGGCCTTGGACCATAAACTCACATGTTTATTGGTCACATCAAGGTTACAGTACATATGTGAGAGGCTTGAAACCAGAAAAGAAAACAGAATACAGATACGCAGATGCAATATACAGACACAAACCCTCAAGACAAATAGGAATTTTCATCAAACAATTTCTCAAAAACTATATAAAAACGCGAAAGGCCTCCAAAAAACAGCGTATCATATTTAAAAAAAAATTATCAATACCGAAATAGTCATCTTTCTAAAAGCATGCATATAACATAAACAAATATTTAAGTATGCTCTGATACCAATGTTAGAGATTAACAGATCAAAAATATAGCCACAAATGTTAAGTTAAACCCAGGATCGATTTTATATGCATAGAAAATGAAAAACACATACTCGATTGATCGTTGTAATTCCACCGGTTAAAGAACTGTCTATTTTTAGTTTATACCGCAGTGATTTCCTACTCAATTTTCTGTAAACTTCAGAGAAGGAAAAAAAAACAGCATAAAACCAATATGCGCAGATATTAGTTTTTTTCTCAAACGTTACCTTCATATATTTATGTGTATAACTACCTTTAGTAGTTATTTAAGAATGATGACGATTACATCCATCATGGGTGTATATAAAGTCATCAGTTTCAGTGAGTTCAACAACAGGCGAACTGGAGGAACTTCGACAAATTTGCCCACGGTGAAACAGTATGCTGCTAATAAAACTAAGAATCTACCACATCAATTCAAAACAAAAGGTAAAGATTGTATATAACAGAAATCAAATGTAGTGGACAAATCAAAAGTTTGTTAAGCAAGTGAAGCTTCAACTACCCAACGACCAATCAACTACATTAAAGAATATAGTTACCATTCAGAAGCTAGCGTAAGATGATTGATTATACATGCCTTGCACATATTGAGGACCATAAACTGTAACAATGTCGTGGTGCACTTGAATGGTGATGGGGGAATAGCCTAAGCTTTCCTTCATCTTTAAGGGTGAGACTGGTGCTGATCTGCAAGAAACATCCCAACGATCCATGATGTTTCAACATCCTCTCAATGAAAAACTGACTCGCATCATTAATGATCCTCAAGTCAAATCTGAAACAAAAGCATTGTGACAACGGCCTTTAATCCGCAACCTCAACAGAAGTTGTGTACGGACGAAGCGTGTAAGAATACTACCCAAGGAAACAGACGGATCTTTATCGCTGCAATCATTTGTGGACTCAATGGGTTTCGGTTCAAATAGTTTGTAAAGTCATCGACTGTTTTACCTTGAGCATGAAGTTCCTTCCATCACCCCATCCTAGCAATGTCCAGAAACAGTAAATGCAACAGCTTTCTCAAGTTCCCTGGAGAGTTATGATTGGTATATGAAAAGGACAAGGAAGATAAGATTTTGAGAAGTCAAATCCTATGTTCATGACATCCATATAGCCGATTCACCAACTTAAAAGACACAAGAGGGGATGAATCAATGAAACAGGTAAGTCAAACATAAAAACAGAAACCATGAGAAGTTGATTGAACAAATGGGTGATTCCTATTTTGGTAAAAATTATCAAATCTGTGTTGATATATCTACTTGAAATAATTTGAAATTGAGAGTTTTATTTACACGATCGGCATAAGAGACGTTGAATATAGTGAGAGAATCCTATGCGTTCAACTACTCAGTTTCTGCCGGGTCATCACCGCAACTTCGCCAAGAAAGTGAATAAAAATCCAAGTTTTATGTCAAATTCTTTTTCCTTGGTGGCATTTATTATGATATTAAAATACATGGATAAGGCTACACCATGGCTTCTAATAATTAAACGTTCCAAAATTTTTATTAAAAAATATGAGAAAGATGTTGTACAGCAAAGCAAAGATTGAGCTCAGTGACAATTGATAGAACTAGCCGGACATATGAGGAAGGAAAAGAAACCAAATTGAGGATCATGGAAAGAGACTTGAGAGCCTTTTTGCAGTGATAAATTTAATAAGTTCGTGTCCGTTAATGGCGGTCACTGTGAACCAATTTTTGAAGTCCATGGAATTTATAGACAGCTCATGACTTCCCTTATGAATGGCTACAAAAGAATAAATGCAGCTCACACTCCTATTTCATCTTCATTTCTTCTCTTTTATCTACAGCACTTCCAACTGCTTCTACCCTTTTTCCATATCCCAAAAAGTAATAAAAAAATTGAAAAAGAATTCAAGAATTTTTTTTTTTTCCCTTTTTGAATCGCCAAATCCATTCTCTACGCACCATCCAATTAAACTTCAAGCGAAATGCGGGTTTTTATTGGTTTAAGCTTCAAACCCATGCTTTCAGGAGAAAGAAGCTCCGGTGAGATGCAAGATGGGCTGAGAGGGCTCCTCGGACTGTCACTCAGTTGGCATGGCCTATACAATCCATATCCCATGAAGAAATACTCCATAGGTATCAACATTGCATGCGGCTGTTCTTCTGTTACCATTGATCCACAGGACTGGACCTGCAAAACCATCACAGCATATGCACACTTTCAATATTGAGGTGCAAAAATATTCAAACCCTGACCACTGAACGATTAGCAACAGAGTTGGATACTTGCGTCATTGATATTTGAAAAAATCTAAATCCTAGAAACTCTTTAGTACTCACCTCAACCAGCGCACTATACCTTCGGTCCAACTTTGAGATCATTTGGAGGGCCTCGGAATGAAAGGGAGAGTTATCTCCAACAAACACAAGAGTGCGGCATCGTAAACTCTTCAATCCACTAGTAATGTCAGGCCTCCTGCACAATGGCACAACAAAGCTTACAAACCTTCCAAGATTTGGGACTGAAGTATGACAACAGATGTTATTCACGATAGTAAACACGTGAATGTTGAAGTGGCTGGCAGAAGTTCTTACTTATTAAGTGCTTGAAGAAATCGTAAGACGTTTACACTCTGCCTCTCATCAAGTAACTGCAGAAATAAACAATTCCTAAATCAACATCGCACCCATTTAAATTCACAGCATAAAGAACAAAAATGCAAATTGAACTTGAGTGCATCACTATTCCAACTAAAAATGAGACCGAAAACATCAACTACTAACCCTTCTGCATGCTTGAACTATATCTGATTCGGGAACTTCTGCACTACCACGAACTTCCTGTTGCAACAGATACTTCAACTCTTCACTTAAAGTAATCCAAAATATCACTACAATATGGCTAAAGGCTAACATTAGTTGGAATAGTCCAGGAATGAAGCATTACAATACCTTGCTGAAGTACCTCTGTAGTAAAAATTCCTTAAGCAAGCCACACATGCCATAATAATGTAACAAATTCGACATAACCTGCATGATGCAAACAATCATTGTTATGGATCATGATACCAAAACTGCATCTATTCTTACCCTTTTTTTTAAATGATAAAGAGAAAAGAAGCACAAAAATGAACCTTGTTATAAAACCATTCAGTCCATGATGGTGCTTTGCACAAAGGTGATATAAGAATCAAACCAAGAACGCGATCTCTATATTTCATCTGCAATGTGATATACACGAGATGGGGGAGCTAAGTTGGATTTTCTCCAGAAAAAAAATTAGTTAAAAACAATTCTTAAAGGGACTTACGGCAAATAATGTGAGGATGTAGGCACCAGCTGTCACTCCCATGCACATAACTGTGCCAAGTCTGAGGGAAATTTTCATTCCATAAGAAGTCAGCAAATCCAACAGAATATTAGAAAACACCATTCAGTATACAAGACCTCTTCCACGTACTTCAAAGTAAGAGGCACAAGGACAAGGACAGTAACTTTCCACAACATTATTGCCAAACAAACCGTGACATGTAGATCTGAAACTAAACTCACCTGAAATAATTGAGAACTTCAATAATCTGGTCTGCTAAATCATCAACAGAAGACTGAGGATCATGGTGACGAAGGGAAGCAGCTCCTAACTGCAAGAACTCTTATGAAAGTGCAAAACTATGTGAACATTTGTCTCATGAGATACAAATGTGGTTAAGAAAATGAACACCACATGCAAATTGAACCCGTGCATTGGCACTCAAATTGTAATTTACCGACCTCATGCCCAGGAGGACTAATGTGATAAATGCAGAAGTTGTGTAGCAACAGAGAAGCTGCATCGGGGCAAAAGAACAGTCCTTGAAAACAAGACATATCTGAGCAAAGATTACACATGAGAAGGAGTGCAAACTTGTCAGATTCAAAGGAAGAATGTATCACAGAAAAGAAAGGACGAATATATAAAGTGTAATTGTGTGTCGAATATAAATGCACCACGATTATGCATGGAAGCAGAACTAGTTGATAAAAAATAAAATTGAAATATGCATTTGCATAGGTTTGAATAGTAAGGTTTCTAAGTAGATAAATAAATGTACAGACTAGGAATTAATTTTATCTAACATACTTACGGTTTAAAGCCAAATCAGGATAGGTAATCATTGCTGGCTTGTCCTGGTCCCCATAGACTATAACAGACACAGAACCACGGCCAGTCCTTACATGGTGTTCCTGAGAAGAGAATAGGAGTAAGACACAAGTAAAAGAAAAAATAAAGGCAGCTTTTCCTATAAACATAAAAACAAAACAAAAACTGTGGTAATTTTCACCAAGAATAATATTATTCTCAAGCTAGAAAAGGCCTCATCAAAGTAATAACAATCGTCTTTTTCTTCTACCCACATTGAGCAAAGAAGCTTTAGCGTTGTCCAGATTAATTTATTCCCAAGAAAGGCTTCTCCATGTGCACGTATTCACTTTTGGGTATGCCAAACTATCTTGCAAAACATGTTTGTACTACTCCAGAGATAGGAAGACAAAACAAGTAGCTTCCTGATTCCAATCATTGTACTCATAAAAAGGTATTGACAGTTCAATAGCAGAGAGAGAATGGAATCTTATTTAGTTAACGATAAACATAACAAACAAATTAAAACCCGGGGGATAAAACAGCTACACATCTCAATCTCTTAATTTTTTTATTAAAAAACGAAGTAAGACAAGGAAAAGTATGGGTAAGGTTTCTTCTATTGGCAGCAATTGACGTTAAATAAAATATTATACCTCAAAAATCAAGTAACTTTGGCCGTAGGGAAAAACATTATACAAGAATGTCGCTCAACCCACAACCCCAGTTAAAAAGAAAGACAGAGGAACAAAAAGAAGATGATGAAGACACTAAAAATTCAAACAATCGAACAGATTTAGACATAAATAAGAACAGCAAAAGAAAACAAAAAACAGGATGCGATATCCGATGTCAAATTTAAAATCAATCCAAAACAAAAGAAATAAAAGGTCCAAGTAGATGAATCTAAACCTCAACAATTTAGCCCTCTTACATTCATGATTCCTCATATTAACATACAGGAGTAAAGGATGGCATCTTCGAGAAGAACCATAGAACAAAGTGAAGATGTTTGTTTTAAGGAAGAAATAATAATTACCCAAAAGTTAAAATCTCAGGTACCAAGATGATCAAAAACCCAGTCTAAATTTTCGCGAAGAAAACATTCCTACCGAATGATAATTGCATTCGTAAGAACACACTAAATCAGAAGGGGGAAATTGAAGATCAAAGCGTACTTTCCTTCTGAGTTAATGTGATAAAATAACCAATCCAAGAACGCCAACGAAACATAAAAGAATAAAAAGGATCGGAAAGAACTCTTATGTCAGCTTCCAGTTGAGGAAAAAAAAGGACCGTTAACCCAAAATGCACATCAAGTGCCCAGTTGATGGTATGAAATGCTACCCAAAATCGCGCATCATCGAAAGGGAAAATCAAAAAGAAAAGTCGCAGCTTCAAAACCTTTTGAACGAAGAACTTGAAAGAGAAAAAAAAAAAAGCAGAAAAAATGTGCTCATTAACGGAATAAAGCTGGAAACTTGAAATCCATTAAACATCAAGGAAACAACGAACAACCCACTTAAGAATTGAGCAAGAACAAAAGAATCAAACAAATGCATACGTGTATTGACATTAAGAAACAAACCCAGAAATAAAAACCGAACCTTTCCACCGAGATAGATCTTCTCCATGTCAACGGAAACAGAATCGTTGGACTCTGCCATGGCCGCGGCTCCCTCGCTGTCTCTGTCACCCCCTTTCTCAGAGAAGCCCACCCAGCTTGTACTCTTCTCTCCGTTGTCTCTCCGACGAGAACTCTCTCTCTCTCTCTCTCTCTATGCGGTTCTCTAACACACTCTTCTCTTACCTATTTATCCGACTTCCACAAATTTAGCCCCTGTCCTTTGTCTCCGTCTCTATTACGGCTTATACACAAAGCCACCTCTTTCCTCAACTCAACTGCATATTTGGACAATTTTTTCATTTTCTTTATTTACCTCCCACCGACGCTCTTGGTGAATTTCCGTACCAACCAATCCTTGCGAGATTGAGACACCCCTTCCTTTTTCACCGCCTGTCAAAAGCTGAGCTGGCTTCTTCTCATTCTGTTTTTGCTTTAAATTCTTTTGTCATTATCCTTTTTCTAGAAAGTGATGTTTTACCCGAAAAGGGGGAGATGTAGTTGTAGAGATTTTTATTTTACTTTAACATGACATGTGGCTCCTTGACTGATGTTATCCGGTTCACGTTTAAGACTGATGTGTGCGCGGATGCCCACCTTCTGGGTGAGGTAATGACATTGACAAATCATCTCTTTTGTATGTTTATAAGAATTAAGCAATGAAATAGGAGTTGCTTGCCTTTCATTTGACTCCATTTGGTTTCATCATATATGTCCATGCCAATCATGCTTTTTACATCAAACCAGTCCATGCGATCTGTTACCTGTAAACATAAAATTGACTTTTACTACCACACATGTAATTTTCTTTTACAACGTTAAACTCATTACTTTTTAAGGTGTTTGACTTGGCAACTAAAATGTTGGAATCTCTATTTCTAATTACAAAATAATTATAAATAAACTAAAAGACACATAATGTGTTGTTTAACTAATTCGATACAATAATTTCAAATTTGACTTAAATTATAAACACATTTTTACTTATAAATTAACTCAAAAATTAATCACTACTTTAAAATTTACTAAAAGTAAGTCAATGACTAGTCTAATCTAATATTGTTGATTACATTATTAGTTTTGCAATAGTCTAAGAATAGGAATAGCTGTACTACGTGTATTGCAATCCGTGTTTTATACTTGTGTTTTTAAGAATAATAATATGTTGTGTTGTGTTTCTCCAAGTCTTAGGCCCTTTTCAGCAAATACCGCTTTTTTCTTGTGACCATCTGTAAGTAGAAAAGCAAGTGCGGTGGAGTAAAGATTGTCTGATTTATTAATTAATGCCTAGGTTCCGGGGATTGCAGTAATGTTTTTACACTTCTTCAGATTTGGGAAGATTCAACTTGCATGATAAAAGGGATTGGGTATTAAATGCAGCTTCTAACTTTCAACTATCTATTCACATGTCCCTCCAAAGAATACTCACACTTCACATGGTCTAATTATAAGAAAAAAGCCGGATCTTTGTTTAAATGCAAAATATTACAAAAAAAAATTGAAGGTTACTCAATTTCATAATTACTTAATAAAATATTTTATCTTTTGATTTTTTTATTGAAATATTTCACCGCCCTTTATTAAGGGTGTTGAGTAAATTGATTAAACACGTGTATTGCAAATAAAAGATTAAAAAAATAAAATCTCTAGAAAACTTTTGCCAAAATCTTGGATAATTAGGTAGCACTTACTATAATCTTGGAATTTCAGTTTGTAAGGCTAGAGCAACATGTGGCTTAAGTTTGTCTTAAAGGTAGCTTTCTAAGAATCAAGTTTCAAAAGTTTATGACCCTTATCATTTGCTATTTAACTTATGTAAAATTGCTTCTTTATAATTATAAGGTTACAAATTTAACTCGCAAAAATAATTTCTTTATAAAAATATAAAGATAAAATTACTTATAATACAATAACTACGTTGACTTTAGTCTTTGAGGGATAAGGTTGTAGCCGTCTCAAGGATCAAAGGGGTACAGTATCAACAAAAGGAATTGGCATATAATTTGTACTTCAATTTAGCTCCTTGTTTCAATTTTGTTCATTTTCCCGTACAACTTTTAAACAAGTATCTAGTAACATATAACTTTAAGTTCTAGTTTAGTAATAAGGGTGTGCTTGTTTGGGGCATGGGAAAAGGGGTATAGGTATAGAATAAAAATTAATGTTTGGTATGAACCTATCATTAAAGGCCTAAGAGTTTCATTCTTTAGTTTTGGGCAATCATCTATTCCTTTCATAATTTAGAAAAATAGGAGAGAGAAATGAGAGTGATTGCTATGTTTTAATTTTTTATATATAGATGATAGATAAAAGATATAATTATAAGCTAAATAACTTCATAATTAGAGCTTTAATTTCAATAATCAAATTTATGATGAAATCAATTAAATAATTTGTAACACCCAAATACCCCCTGGGAGGATATGTGGATGCCACCCAAGACAGTACAATCAAATCAGACTAGTTCAC
>JAOSBK010000205.1:12237311-12248820 GCA_027568895.1 Erythroxylum shatona | reverse complement strand
CTTTAAGCTTTATGGTTTGTTTTGGATTATGCTCAAGTTTTTATAACGAGTAATAATACGCACACGGTTTATGGTCTTCGGGGCCCAGCATATGTTCGGTATCAGAATAAGAAGAGATTTCAAGGAACTACATTCAGGTATGATAGTATTTGTTAAGAGGTTGGATTCCGGAAACGGGATCCAACAGTGGGATAATCATATGAACTTTCCATTCTATCTCAAAAAAATGTTGGGGAATAATTCTATGATTATTTCTACATAATCTAAGCTCATGAGATACATATTTATCAATGCCTTGATTACTCTCGCTTAAATTAGAGACAATAGATAAACTCTCACTAGATTATAATGTAAATTAAACTTGAGTTAATTCTTCATTTTTTTATTGATCCCATTTCGATGGAGCCTATCTTCCTAATTCCATGGACATAATCACTTTGATTATAAGTCTCATATGAAAATGTCTTTTCCTATTTCATCCTTTTTAGAAATTTATTTTCCAAGAATGTGACATCTTGTAATTCAAATTCAATTACCATTTGTTAGCTTATTTACCTATAAACTCATACCTTTTTAAAGTGTTGGAAAAATCTACTAAAGATATTTTCTTTCATAATGACCTAGTTTCTCTTAATTGTGAGAAAGATCATAAATGTAGGCAACATGTCCTTACAATTTTATACTTGCTTCATTAGGTTTTGTATTTGACCATGACTCATATAAAATGTTTGTAACTAATTTTGAAGGCAGAAGATTATGTGAGTGGATGTTGATACATAAATACGTAGATCTTCTTGATTTAAATTATCTAAAAGCCCTTTTTTCAGCTAATTGTTTCATTTGATTGTGATCAATTTGACCTATTCTAGCATCCTTAAAGTTGCATCATGATTGAATTTACTAGATGATGCAAATAATAAATAACTTATATTACTACTATGACAAATCCTGTCTTATACAATCAAACCATCCAACATGAATTCATGACTATAAAAATGGTTCTAAGAGAAATTCGGGATCAAATCACCTATTTAACTTTTATTGTTCTAATTCTATTCTAAGTCATCTTATCCATACTTTTATGTGGGACCTATATAAATAAATGGATGAGATAAGTTAGAACAGTGTTAGAACAGCAAAAGTGGAACAACATACACCTCCGTGAGAAATTCATTCCATCATTATGGAATTTTTCATTAAATCCAAGTTTAACTAATACGAAAACATAAATAAGATTCAATTGAATCTTATTAATAAACAACATTTAATATAGGATTAGGAGTTGATCTCCGTGCGTGTCTAAGTCACATGTTTCAGATAAATTTTCCTACGAATATGCAAGCGAGTTTGTCCACTTCTATCTATCATAAATTAAACGTGACATTTTATGAAAATTGACATCTAAGACAAAAACATCTTAACTAACCCGAAAAAGATGGGATTGGACACATCTCCACATTGAGCATCTTAAATTTGTAATGAAGTTGACTATTCTATCCCTATCATTAGTTGTTTGGAAAATTTGAAGTCTTAACTTAATCGGAGAAGTAACTAGATCTTAGATTGGAAATGAATAATACCTTAACGCTGTTTTTAAAATTTTACACAACATAAAATTTCGCCGAAATTTTATTTTTGTTTCTGAACGAACTTCTCGTTTTTTTGGTTAACTCACCACGTGTTTTAGGAGGATCTCAATTATAAGAAGGCGCCTTTAAGTCATTCATTCTCAGACAAATCCCCGCTCGCACCGGATCAGTCCGTAAAAGGTAAAGTGCTGACCAAATAGATTTCTCCATTCCAGGACTCGAACTCTAAACCTCTAGTTAAGGGATGACGGCTCTGAACGAGTGGACTGCATTTCCTTTCTCCTTCGATGCATAGCACGATTGTCTGTGCCCATGTTCATGGATAGCGATTTTGTTACTGGTCCAATATCGAACTTTCGATGCTTGCATTTATTTACTTGCTCCAAATCCGTTTCCTTTGTGAATGTGCACCACAAGGCCCCTACCAGGCCTACATCCTCGTTATTTTCATGCAGAGTAAAACTCTCTGCTCGCGATACACCCACAGCTTTGGAATCTAAACCTGTGAACAATTTTGCGATGACCAGTATCGGAGGTCCATCTACTAAGGTTATTGTGGATCCTTATAAGACACCCAGAAATTTTCCCGGTGTTACCTGGCCTAAGTTTTTGGCGTTGGGTGATAAAGCTGAAACTAATGATAGCAAAGATTTACTTAAGCGATATTCTTGGATGCTTCGTGAGTGTGCCTCAAAAGGGTCCCTAACGGACGGGAAGGCGATTCATGGGAACTTGATTAAAAATGGGATAGAGCCGGATTCGCATCTAGTGGTTTCTTTGATTAATTTCTATGCGAAATGTGGAAACCTTTCCTTTGCTCGTAAAATGCTCGATAAAATGCACGTAAGAGACGTAGTGTCTTGGACTGCACTAATTGCTGGAGTTTTGAGGAAAGGATATGGAAGCGACAGTCTTGGTCTTTACTACGAAATGATAAAGGAAAATGTAAGACCAAATGAATTTACGCTGGCGACTGTGCTAAAAGCATGTTCTATGCTCTTGGACCTAGAATTTGGAAAGCAGATTCATGTGAAAGCAATAAAACTTGGATTGTCATTGGATTTGTTTGTCGGATCTGCACTTGTTGACCTTTATGCCAAAAGTGGGGAGGTGGAACTTGCTGACAAGTTATTTTCTTACTTGCCTGAGAAGAATAGCGTGTCATGGAATGCTTTGCTTCATGGTTATGCTCAAAAAGGTGACGGGGAAGAGGTTTTGAAGTTGTTATATCGGATGATAGAGTGTGACATGAATTTCACTGAATTCACTTTGTCCACTGCCTTAAAGGGCTGTGCAAACACCGGGAATTTGAGGCATGGCACCAGTTTGCATTCTATGGCCATTAGGAGTGGGTACGAGTCAGAAAAATTTCTAAGTTGTAGCCTTGTTGACATGTACTTTAAATGTGGTATGACATGTGCTGCATTGAAAGTATTCAACACAATAAAAGATCCGGACATAGTAGCTTGGAGTGCGGTGATTGCAGGCCTTGATCAGCAAGGGCATAGCCAAGAAGTGGCTGAGATGTTCAATCAAATGAGACGTGCAGGAGTTAGACCTAACAAGTTCACCCTTTCCAGTCTAGTCAGTGCTGCTACAGATATGACCGACCTGCATTTTGGTCCCAGCATCCATGCTTGTATCTACAAATGTGGGTTTGAGTCTGATAATTCAGTTGGCAATGCGTTGATAATGATGTACATGAAAACTGGATATGTGCAAGATGGTACTCGGGTATTTGATTTGATGACTGATCGAGATATAGTATCATGGAATTCCCTTTTATCTGGATTCTCCAACGCTGAAACTTCAGATCAAGGGCCAAAAGTCTTCTGCCAGATACTTTTGCAAGGTTTCAAGCCAAACTTGTACACCTTTGTCAGTATTTTAAGGTCTTGCACAAGCCTTTTGGATCTTAACTTTGGAAAGCAAGTACATGCTCAGATCATAAAAAGAAGTATTGATGCTGGCGATTTTGTTGGAACAGCTCTTATTGACATGTATGCCAAAGGCAGATGCTTGGAAGATGCAAATGTAATTTTCAACTACATGATTAAGCGGGATATCTTCACCTGGACAGTAATGATTTCTGGTTATGCGCAAACGGATCAAGCAGAAGTTGCTGTTAAGTATATAGGAAAGATGCATGGACAGGGTTTAAGGCCCAACGAGTTCACTCTTGCCAGCAGCTTAAGGGCATGCTCCCATATGGCAACCCTAGAAAATGGACGACAGCTCCATTGCATGGCAATAAAGATCGGGTACTTCTCAAATGTTTTTGTTTCTGGTTCCCTTGTGGATATGTATGGAAAATGTGGGTGCATTGAGGATGCTGAAGTGATCTTTAAGGACTTGGTTTCACGAGATACAGTCTCATGGAACATGATCATATCTGGTTACTCGCAACATGGAAAAGGAGAAAAGGCTCTTGAAGCCTTTCATATGATGTTAGATGAAGGCATTCTCCCTGATGAGGTGACTTTCACAGCTGTTCTTTCTGCTTGTAGCTACATGGGTTGGATTGAAAAGGGCAAAAACCTTTTTGATTTGATGAACAAAGCATATGGTATAACCCCTTCACTGGCGCATTGTGCTTGCATGGTCGATATGCTTGGTCGAGCACGCAGATTCAGTGAGGTTGAGCTCTTCATCGAGGAAATGAAGCTAGCGCCGTATTCCTTGATATGGGAGACTGTTCTTGGGTCTTGTAAACTGTACGGCCATGTTGACTTAGGTGAGAAAGCTGCTAGGAAACTCTTTGATCTTGAGCCCAAGCTAGAGTCCAGTTACATATTGCTATCAAATATTTTCGCATCCAAAGGTAGGTGGGACGATGTCAAACACATCAGAGCATTGATGTCCGCACAAGGCATTAAGAAAGAACCTGGATGTAGTTGGGTGGAGGTCGATGGTCAGTTCCATGTCTTCCTATCTCAGGATGATTCGCATCCCAAAATATTGGAAATCCATACCAAACTGAAGGAGTTGGAGCAAAAACTTTCCTTGGCAGGCTATAAACAACAAACAGAAATTATCCATCAGAATGTTATCCACAAAGGAAAAAGGCAGGAACTTTATTATCACAGTGAGAGATTGGCTCTTGCTTTCGCCCTTGTAAGTGCTAATCCAATTAAGCCAGTCCGAATTTTCAAAAATGTAAGAATTTGTGGGGATTGCCATGATTTCATGAAGCACATCTCATGCATCACAAATCGGGAAATAATTGTCCGTGATATCAAACGTTTCCACAATTTTACTGGAGGCACTTGCTCTTGTCAAGACTATTGGTGATACAGATCCAAGCGCAGAGCTCTTATCATCTGAAGTGAAGTTGAAGCGTTACTGTTGATATTTACTAGGGCTGTGCTTTGGATCATGTTCTAAAGCCCACATGGCAAAACTTCAGTTAACTTCTGTCAGATATAATAAGGAAGTATGAGTGTGTATCTATGGAAATCAGAATGACTTTCAGTCAAAGTATACTTGCTTCCCAACATTCTTCACTTGTAAAGTGGGCTACTTGTACGTGGTACAACTTGAGGATCAAGCGAGCAATGCTTTGTGTGGTGAGCAAACTTAATCGGTTTAATGATGTCTTTTCTTTAATTGGTTGACTATTTGCATGCGCCTAACAGAGGCAATGTTTTTTGATGAGACCTTGTTCACATATTGATTATTCACAGCTCCTTTCATTCTTTTTCAGTTGAGGACCTGGATCGCAAAAAGCTTCAGCTTTGGTGCAGTGGGCGATTGCAGCAGAGATAGAAAAAACTAGGGCTAGGTTAATACAGCTGATAATCAGATGAGGATTATTATAGGATTTTCTTTGGACGCTAGAGATATAACAGCAATCGCTGGATCAAGGTGAAAGCTATGCAATAAAGCCGCTTGATATACCTGTACAGTGCCAGCTCAATATTTGCTGCTAATTCAATTTGTTTTGGGACAAGAATTTAATGCGATATGAACAGATTACAAAAGAAAATATATACTAATCTTGCACCAAATAAATCGGGAGAGAGGCATAACCACACTCAATATATGAGTATCAATTATACAGAAACTCTGGCATGCAAAATTTTGAACAATGCTCCAAGCTGAAGCCAGTAAGAGTTAAAGATTGTCATATTATCTCTCCAGACACAGCACTGCCTTTTCACTCATCTTCATCGGAGATTGGATTCTCAACTTCACTCTCTCTAGATGAACTACCTTCATCAATAGATGAGGATCTCTCTCGATCAGAATCAGACTCATCAGCAAGCTCATGATTAAAAAACTTGGTCCTTTTCCTTTCGGTATGATATCCTTTCCGTTCTCTTTTTCCAATTTTTGTCATCCTGATTGTGCTGGCAGCAGCGACAAATGCAGCACTCATGGATTCATTTGTCTCTTTATTTTCTTCCTCTTCTCCCTTGTTATCAATGTAAAAGCGAGTATCAGCATCTCCCTCCTTCGATTCTGATCTAAACGATGGTTGCTCATGGTTGGCTTTGTAATCATTGAGCGCCAATTTGGCACGATACTTGGAAATGCTGTCATTAAAATTTCTTACACCTTGACCCTCAAGAACCAGTAATCCCGCTGGAAAATAATAGACAACTATTACTGGGGAGATCGTTTAGAAGAACTTAATAGGTTCAGATGAAGTTTTAGTTTTGAACCGAAAGAGAGATAATTTGGATGAGAAAATACAATAGCTGCTTACTTATAAGAGCTTTAGGCGATGATCGGTTTAATTTACGTGCTGCTTCCTCTGTTCCAATCTGGTCAGTGACCAACTTAATTATTTCTGAAGGTAACTGGGAAATGGAGAAGGAACTTGTATAAGCTCTAGCTCGCTTTTGATCTCCAGCATTCCTGTAGCATTATAGATGGTGAGATAAGGCAGCATCTCCTATGCATTTAAAAATTGGTGATGATTGCTACCTGAAAAATTCTATGGCTTCATGTGTAGTAATCAATCTTTTCAAGGCCAGACTTCTTACATATCCTGCCAGTAGGTCTGTTGTAGCTCTATTTGGACTAAGAAAGGAGTATTCCACCAATAGTAAGGCATCATACATAATTGTCTTTAACAAAACTTCATCTCCCGAGCCCTGCATACACAATTTCCCACGAAGTGCCTTAAGATAGGAGGCAACATGGAAATACTCATTTTTATTGCTCCAAGCGATAACATAAGCGAAGCATTATTAGGCGCATATATGTGGCACTTACACATAGTATGCGATTAGGTCCCTAACAATCTAACCATTCAAATGCAGTAGTTGTCATTGACAATGATCAAGAGGAAACACCAAAGGAAATGATTTAATAAGTTGGTGATTCGGAGAAGGAAATGGAAATGAATTAGGCGTTGAAGAAACAGTAACAAACCAGTAAGGAAGTCACAGGTAAGTTTCCTTGCAGCAGCATCCTCAGAAGTGTATCTGTGTAGCATATGTAAGCATCTCAAACATGATATGGAAAAGACCACAACCAGCAGAAGAAACAAAAGGACTGACAATTGATTCATCTACCACGTTACGGGGAAAAACATAAACATGCATAATAAGGCATCAACTTTGCTAAACCACAACTTTGAAATTATTTTTTACATAGTTAAAAGCAACTTAATTCGAAATAGATCATGTACGCGGTTAATTGCTGACATTACTGGAAACAAGTCAAGATAAAAGCAACACATACCATAACAGTAAATGCTCTGAAAGGCAGTTACTGAACCAACTAAGCAACTCCTCAATTCCTTCTCCAACTCTACTCCTTGATTCTCAACCCGTAAATGCAAGCACAACTTCAACAATAAGACCTCAGCAATAACGATTCCACACAAGTAATTTACGCTACGATTTCCCAAATCAATGTCTCTATATACCTCACTACCCGCAAGAGGTAACAATGAGTTATCGTTCTCCTTCTCGTTCCCGTGCATCCACAAACCAACCAAATCCGCGAAAGAAGCAATTAAATTTGAGTCTCTTTGCTGGTTCAATTCCTTACAACACGCAGTTATATATCCAAGAATCACTCCGATCAAAGATTTAACCTGCTTAATCACCTTCTTGACTCTCTTGGAACCCAAATCTTCCCTTAGTAAATCAACAACCAATTTATACATTTCAAACACAACAGGAGCTAGCAATGCTATGCTTTTGGAGCCACCACAGGCACCTGCACATCCACTTATGAGCTGAAACAATTGCTTTGAAATCGAAATACGGTCTACAAGATTATCGGCAGTGATTTTGCGGGTAGTAAAGGATAAAGCACAGTACACCCAGATCGTTTCGAGAGGTGGGTCGACCTTTGCCTGCATTAATTCGAAGAACACATGGATAAATTGAGACAAATTCGGAGTTCCTTCGTGGATTTCAGCCACTACATTTTGCAATGCTTGATTAAGAGCGAGTTCGTAGTTTCTTCCTATCAAAAGATTGGTCTTTTGTTGGATATCAAACACGCCCATATTGATAATAGAAGGAATTGATGTATACTAGAACTATCGAATCAGATAATGGTTTATCGAAAAGAGTCTGCAACTGTGAAACCCTAATGTTGTGTCGCCCTAGGTTTAGGGTTTCAGGAGTGGGCACGTGATGTGAAATAAATGGAGCCGACATAACACGACATCGTTGCGCGAGTTTAATTGTAACTCACGCCAGGCAAATAATCCCTTGTTGAAAAAGCTACAAGCAATCAACAAAATCAGACATCGTAACACGTATCCTTCCTTTCATATTATTCCATATATGTATTCTGTTCTGTTGTGCTACATTGTCGCAGAGGAGTTCCCTATTCCAAAAAGTAGATTGTGTTTTCTGTTAAATAAATGACTCTTAGAAACGGTAACCTATTCTCTTTTTACCTATGAATTGAATTCATCTATCGGATTAAAAAAATAAATAGATAAATGGTTATAAAATAAGATAAAAAGATCATGTCACTCTTTCTGACACTACATCCTCTCCGGCTATTCATAAGTAGTATTTCTGAATTGTACGACACATACAAACATCTATTTAATCTAAATTATTAATTAAACCTACGTTTCCCTGTAGTCTCTATTTTTGCCAAATGAAAAACCCTTTCCATGGATTTTCAAATAAAAAGTGAACACTTTCTAATTTTGGGACATAGGGCTGAAGATATCTTTAATTTATAATATTTATATAAAAATTAAGTTCAATTCTAATATAAAAATGAAGATATTATATTTTCATATGTTAAATGCTTAATATGGTATATTTTTAATTAATTTTTAATTAATTATCTTTTTTAATTATATATAATAAATTTTATTTAAAACTAATAACCTTAATATAATCTAACCAAGCTAACCCAATTTAATTCTCTTATAACTATTCCGTGCCAATAAAGTTAAACCAAGAGTTATGCGGAACAAGAATAATGAGTAGAAGCAGAAGAAAAAATAGAGTAACAGTCATGGCAACAACTACAAGAGGCCCATATAAGGCCTTCAATTTGCACAACTTCTATTTGGGAGCATATCAGGCAGCCATCAATAACAAAGATCTCCCTAATCTCTCTTCCCACTAAGCCATCCAGCGCAACTCCCTTGTCTTCCACTTTTACATTGCTCTTGGTAGTTATCAGGTGCTACTCCTAGTTTTCCATTCTTATTATGTTTGATATGATTTTTACTTTTATTTACTTCGTTTGAGTTGATTTTATTTAATCTCTGTTTTCGTTAATCCTTTAGGGTGCAAGTAGGCTATAGAAGCCAAAGATCACGGTGAAGGTATTTCGTTCTCATGTTTAAACATAATTTATCACCAAATTTGTTGAAATTGTTGGTTTTTTTAATTGTTTCTTATTATGTATCATCATAATCGAGTGATTTGTGGTCCAATATGGGTTCGACTCAATTTGAGTGGCTACTAATATGATTACAGTGAACTCCGCCTTGAGATTATTCTACCATAATATAGAAACATTCTTTGGTGTTCATGTAACTTCATCACTACATGATCTATCATTTTTTAAATATTGTTATGGCCTCAGGATCCGTAAGATACTTCAGGACTAACTTGCTGTTTCATTTCAATCCAGTTAATAAAATTTCTAAATCTTTGTTGATATGGGTGTGGCTGATTAGGAAGTTTTACCAACCAAGGTGAAGCCAAAGACAAGAAGAGCTAAAGAAGAGGAAAATCTTGTAAGGAATAGAAAATTTAATATAAGGAGATGAAGAGGGAGAGGTAGAGGAGGAAGAAATCTTGTTGGAAAATGAAAAATTTGTTATTAACAAAAAAAGAGGAAGAATTGGAGGCAGGAGAATGAAAATTTGATACTAGGAGTAGAAGAGGAAGAAATCTTGCTGAAAATTGAATAATTATTATTAACAAAAGAAAAGGAAGAGATGGAAGAGGTAGAAATTATGTAGGAAATAGAAAATGATATCAAGAGAAGAAGAGGAAGAAATCTTACCAAAAATTGTTATTAACAGAAGAAGAGGAAGAGTTAAAAGAGGGTAAAATCCTGTAAAAAACTATTTCTTTTAAGAAATTAAAGGTAATTTCATTGAATGGAAGTAGAAACAAAAGTCACATTCCAAATTTAACAACAAAAAGACATCACTTTAATATTAGCAAGTTAGGACGATTTTGCAACTATCTCACAACAATACGATGCATTTTCCAAATACAGTTAAGAAACCCATCTGTGTCTTTTGCCATTTACCTAAATCACCCAAATTACAGATTGGGTATGTCATCACCCCCGGTAGAGGGAGTCAATAGGCAATGCAAGATCAATTTGCAGCTCAAGTCTGTAGACAACCCGATAGAATGATTGTATCAGAAGTTTTAAGTGATTTGAACAAACTGTATTCAACGCTTCCAGATAAGAGAATAGAGGAGAGATCTAGGGAGAACTTTTTCTCTTTTACATAGACCATCTCATCAACCTAGACATGTACTTTCTTCTATAATTTGTTTATTTATCGATCTTCCCTTCTATGTGATTCCTTATTGAAGCTTTAAAATTGAGCAATTTGCCACGAATTTGCTATATAAGGTAGCTCCTTTCAAACCTTAAGGTACATAAGAGCTTTTCCTTAATTTTAGATATTAGAGAGGACACTACTTCATCTCTAGAACGGGAAGTGTTCTGAAAGCATCTAAGGTTCCTCTCTCCCTGAATCTCCTTGACCGAGGAGGTGAAAAAGATGATGTAAATCTACCTGTTGTAATTAGCAATATTGTCTAGTCTCAGTTGTTGGGACCCGATCCGGGAACCGGATCCCAACCGAAGAAACGAAACGAAAAACGAAGTGCGGACATACAAAGTAGCGGAACGAATTACAAAGAGAAACAAAAGGCGAAGCCGAAAGCAAATCGAATAATAAAGCGAAACACAAAGCGAATGCGAATCGAAATCGAAACGAATCGAAGGCGGACAAATCAAAGCAAACGAATCGAAGCAAATCGAATCGCTTAAACGAACCAAACACAAATCCGACATCCGAGAACAATTATTGTAGACAAACCAAACGTTCAGCGTTGGAAACCTTAAGACATTCCAAAACTCGGTATAAATTTTTTTTTCTTTTCATTCAAACAAAATAAAAATATTCCCACTTTTGGAAAATCACCTTATACAAATCTCAAATCATAATCATTTTCTTATACATTATCGAAAATCCTATAAATTCATATTATTTCTACCAAAATTTCGGCAGCATAACGGCTGCCTTTTACAAAACTCAAAACCTGCAATTGGCAAAAGAACACTTCTAAAATACCCAAACAATCATACAATCATCAAAATCCACCAGACCCTCCGTCCGGGATCTCAGCATAACCAAACGCAAACCTAATTACAATCAGTCAAATTCATCCAAACACAATCCAAACCATAACTTAATCCAATACATATGTCCAGAATTCATAATACAT
>JAOSBK010000205.1:12211173-12227838 GCA_027568895.1 Erythroxylum shatona | reverse complement strand
GTACAAAAGATTTCTAACTATCTTGGAGTATCCGAATGCCTTGCAAGGATCATTGATCTTCACGATCTGCACCCGAGGAGGGAAAAATTGTGGGTTGAGCTACACAACTCAGTGGCTAATATATTTATAGCCATTAGCGATGAGCCACATAGTCAAACATATATGCATCTATTCATATAAGCATATTCATCTTATCTAGATCCAACGATGTAAGTTCAATATTCACAACTCATAGTTCAATACATCATCACATTAAACATATTTGATGTAATTTTGTTATCCAAGCATAACACACAAGTCACATCATAACTTAACATGTCAAAATGCAAATGCACAACCAAATGGCTCCAGGGTTCCATGGAACAAAACGGAGAAACCGAAGTTTACACCGTGAATGAAATGAGTCTATTTTTCGAATCTCGTGGGCCACAGGTGGGCAGCTGAGAGAAGGTTTTATGTCGACGTGCATGTGACTACGAAACGATTCCTCTCTCGCCCAAACATAATCAATCTCATGCTTAATTCAATCATTTACAATCTCATATTCTCATGCTTTTGTCTTTATACAAAATGTCATGACTCAATTCAATGGCATAACATGATAATACACACTATTCAATTATTTTATCACAATGTCATACATCATAATGAAAGTTTCACATCACTACATTTCAAGCAAGTTATTTTAACATACAATACACACACAAGGCAGTTTTCTCATTACACAATAACTATAAATAAATTACTCACCTTATAATTCTTGGAAATCCAAACTCAATTTGTGCCCTTCCTCTTGCTCTTGGGTAGGTTATTCTTGATTTCCTAACACAACCAAAATTCTCATTCAATTCTAATCCAAAGGGAAATCCTAAAAATTTCCATAATCACCACAAAATGGAATTAACACAAATCAAATTCAAACTTAACCTACCCATAGTCCATCTAGGTTGGAAAATCCAAAACCTAGCTTAGAAACCAAAAATCAAATGGGTCTCTCAATCATCTTCTTCCTCCAAGCATTCCCAACACAAAATCCCTTTCTCTCTCTAAAACTTCTTCATTCACAACACAACAACCCATTTCTTTACTAAAGAAAGAAGAAGATGAAGAACTTACCTTAAGAAGCTTGATTCCTTCTTCTTCCCACGATTTTTCCTTCCTTTCCCTTCTTCCTTGATTTTTCTTCTCTTCTCTTCTCTCTTTTCACGTTTTTCTCTCCTCCTTGGCTGCTCACGAATTCTCTCCTCTCTTTTTCTAATTTTAGCCCCCTTTCTATTAGGCTTTCTCCCAATTACACCCCTCACTTACTTGGCCTTTCCCAATCTACCCCTCTTTGATTTAACACAAGCCTACTAACTACTTAAGCTAACTTAATTTCTAACACTTCCTTCTAATTTCAATTTCTAATCCTTCCCTCAAATTTCTAATTAATGACCCAATTCAAAAATAAAATAATAATAATAATTAAACAAACAAACAAGCATGAATAAATCATTAAACAATTAAAAAGAAATTTAGAAAAATTCAGGATTCAACAAGAATAGGTACACGCATTTTTCATTAAAAATTTTCCAATTTTAACCTTCTTAGCCCCTTCCTAACCTATATATTTACATTCCACCTCATTTTTCTTATTTCATTTTCACACTTGTTCTCTTTTCACAAAGCCTCACTATCCTCTCACTTCTCTCCAACCATCCTTAAGTTTTCAATTCTCACCAATTTCAAATATGCGCAACCGAAAGGAAAAGTCCAAATGTTAAGGCATGGACAATGGAACCGAGAAGAGGATTATGGAGCATCTTTTTGGATTTACTCAGAAGCAGAAGGTAACTGCTTTCACACTCTTGGTTCTAAAGACATTGTAGTATTGAGATATTTTGACTTCGATATTTTAGAAAGATTAGGTTTGAGAGAGAAGGTGGAAAACCTAACTAGTAGAATTCAATTGGATAAGTTCTTGCATTCCTCATTTGTTATTTATGAAGAGCTCACTGTTGAATTCTTTACCACCCTTCATTTTTGACCCTAGTAATCCTAAGAAATTATGGTTTTGATTGCGGGATCGACCTTATCTGCTAAAGTATGAAACATTGTGTGAGATTGGTGGATTCTTGGAATCAACCATCATGAATCAACATAACGAATTCTGTGCCAACAGATATTAGGCACAACTAATTGGGTTGGATGACTTCGACACCAAAACATGCCCATAACATTATTATCAAGAGTCCTGAACATTTTCTATTACACAAATTCATGTGTCAACTTGTGTTTGATAAGAGTGAAAGAAACAAATGTTCAATTAAAGAACTCTTCATTTTGTGGTGTATAGATCATAGCATCCAATTATGTACCTCAACCCATATTTTCAACACTCTTATTGCCACTCTGAAAAAGAGAAGTAATAAGCTTAACATAAGTTACTGGGTTGTAGCTATTGCTGCTTATTATGATGTCGATTGTGAAAGGCTAGCTGTTTGCCTCCCTGAGTTTTTCAATATGCATAACTTAGTTAGATCTAAGATTTTGGAGGGCCATGTTATTGGACTTCGAGATGTTAGCTCCAAATCTCATGTCAAGAATAGGATGGGACAAGTTAGTTCCAGTTCGGCACCACGACAACAACGAGTGGAGAAGTCCACAAGTTAAGAATCTGAAAAGGAAGAAGAAGTTGGTTAGGAGAAGGTACTCACTGCACTCTTGGACACTAATAAATTACTTGTAGAAAATACAAAGAGGATGAAAGAGATGGTCAAAGCCAAAGTCCGATGCATTCACATATATTTTGAGACTCAAGGTGTTCAACTACCACTTTCATCACCACCACCACCACCATCACCATAAGGGATTTGTGTTCTAACCTTTCTCTTTTAAATTATGTTATTTTTTGTTTTATTTTATTTGTATGTCCACCTAGTGTGTTGTCTTTGCTTTTATCACATTGAGGACAATGTGTTGTCCAAATGTGGGGAGGGATATGTGCATATATGCTTTTATTTTGAATGTGAATTTTTCATATTGTGTGTTAGTTTGTTTTAGGTTTAATGATGTGATTCGTGTGAATGTGTCAATGGCTAAGACTTAACAAAGTTGATTTAACATTGAACATAGTCTTTTAGGTTGTAAAGATTTATTAGCTTGTGAAATTAGTGACCTAGGTTACTTTGGTTAAATATACATGTTAATTAAAATATGATGTTAGTTTATTCACCCTAGGAATTTTTCACATTCATTTACAATTTTAGAACAATCAAATAACAGCGTTAGTACTTTTTCATGAGAATTACTAACTAAAGAAATGAGGTAGACAGTAATAATAATATAAAAAATGCACAAATCGTAAGCAAATAACTATTCCGTTGGCCTTCAGGTTATGAATAGAGAGAGTAGTTAGTTCAGAATGTGAAGAAGCTGAGTAATCAAGGACATTCATCACAAATGTTTGCCTTCACATCAAAAGGTTATAATGACATTCAAACTAAGCCGCTTAATAAAAACATAAACTAGATGAGTAACCGAATCGACATTCATCACAAATGTTTGCCTTCACGTAACAAGGCTAGGTTTATGTCAATCAAAATCAACAAAAATAGTTTTGTCTAATAAGCCTTATGATCTTTGTGAATAGCTTAAATTTTTATGAAAACCTACTTAGGGATAATTACAATTTTGATTGACTGAAAAATTATCAATGTGTATGTGTGCAAATGATAGGGGTGAATAAACTTGACTTAAGGTTTTGATAAGTACATATTTTTAATCCAAAGTACTTAGACACAGGTTTCACAAGTTAATAAGTTAGAACAATTTGAGAGATGGTGTTTGTAGTTAAATTTTTTTTGTTAAGTTTAATGTCATGGCCTCATTATTGCATATGTGTGTATGTTGTATTTTGGTTTTGTTGTTTGTTGTTTGTTGTTTTGCTTTGCTTAAGGACAAACAAAAGTTTAATTGTGGGGATGTTAATAGTTGTAGATTGTATAATGTTTTAGTAGGTAGTTTAGGATATGTTTAGTGGGAAAATTTAAAGTTTAGTGCATGTTTAGGTTAAGATTTTTTTATTTAGTTAAATATTTATGTTTTGAGTGTTTTGTGGGTTAGAGCACCATATCGAGCCTTAATTTTATGTGTTTGAGGTGCCTTGATGTGTCTGCTAGTGTTTTAGGAAAATATTAAAAAATGGAGACAATTTGGATAAAGCTCGAAGTTGAACCCAGGGCCACGATTATTGCCAATATGCCACAATCATGACAGAAGCATGGATGAAGGGCCACAATATCGTGACAGAAGGCAAAACAATGTGTCACGATTATGGTCCCACGTGACAGATAAATACTATATAAGGCCTTCCAGTTTTAAGTTTTTGAGGGATATTTCAGACCTCGAAAAACCCTAAGGTTACCCTAAATGGAAAATACTATATAAGGCATAATGATGTAATCCTAAAGGAGCTCTACATTTTGCCACATTTGGAAGACTGCAAGAGAGAGGAGGAAGAAGAGAGAAGAGGACAAGGAGGAGAGAGGAAGTGGGTCTTCGCAGCTGCTGCCTTTCCCGAGTCTTTTAAATCCCTTCCAAGTGATTGTTTCTTTTCATCTTTGTATTCTTTTACTTTGAATGTTAAGATGAATATGGGAATGATGATTATGGGTTTTGGATTTTTGATGATTTTCTAACTTTTCTTTAGGGATTTTGAATTGATTCAATGTTAATCTAGTTATCTTTTGTGTTGATTGACTGGGAGTTATGATTAATTGTGGTGCTTCCATATTTTGAGTAAAGAGTGTGTTCATAAGGACATTTTGAAAGACTTCTTTAGTAAAATAAGCATCAATATGGCTATACCAAGCTCTTGGTGCTTGTTTTAGCATGTATAATGCCTTTTTTAATTTATATACCTTGCTTCACACATCTAGGAGGTTGATCAATGTATAATTCTTCTTGCAATTCTCCATGTAAAAATGTTGACTTTAAGTCTAAATGATAAAACTTTCCATAAATTCTGAGTAGTTATTAAAAGAATGACACGAACAGTATCTAACCTTGCAACTGGAGCAAAAAATTTCCTTATAATCTATGCCAAACTCCTGCTTGTATCCTTTTGCGACAAGTTGGGCTTTGTACTTGTCAAATTCACCATTCTTTTTTACCTTTGTTTTATAAACCCATTTCATGCCAATGGATTTTTGCCCCTTTGGAAGATTTAAGAACTCCCAAGTGTTGTTCTTTTTAATTGATCAATCTCTTTATCCATAGCTTTTTGCCATTTTTGTTCTTTAATGGCATCATGAAATAAGAGTAAATCACAATCTATTAAAAAAAGGTTAGCTATTTGGCCATCATCAGATAATTCCTCTCCACTTACGTAATCTGTCATCTAAGCGGGTTGTTATCTCAATCGTAGTTCATGAATGACTAAGTCATTTATAAGCTGAATTTCACTTGAGGGTTGTAATTGATGGTCAATCTCATTGATTATACCTGAAGGTGGCTATTGAGCTGAAGTCTTAACATTATCGTCAACTCCAAAAATATCAAGAATTTGATGTTGTTTTATACCCTCTTTGGTCCATTCCCACTTAGCATTCTCATCAAAGATGACATCTGTACTAACAATGATCTTCTTGGTGAGCGGGTTGAATAATTTGTAATCTTTGGATGCTTCACTTACACCCAGGAAGACACATTTTCACGCTTATCATCCAACTTTTCCTTCTTTCATCAGGGATGTGTGCGTAAGCAACATAACCAAAAATTCTAAGATGATCTACAACTGGTTTATGAGCACTCCATGCTTACTTCGATGTCTTGTTTTTAACTGAAAAGGTGGCACTTCGATTCAAGACATGAATGCTTCAGTCTTCTGCGTCTGACCAAAATAGGCTTCTCACCATGTTGAGAATGGTACGATTCTTCCGTTTTGATACACAATTTTATTGCGGTGTATATGCAGCTGCAAGTTCTCTTCGTATGCCCTACTTTGTGCAAAATGTTTCAAATTCTTTTGAACAAAATTCTCCTCCATGATCTATTAGTAGAGTTTTGATGGATCTTCCTGCCTCCTTTTCGACTTGCGCTATAAAAATTTTGAATGCTTTAAAAACCTCATATTTCTCCTGCAAAAAGTAAACCTACGTTTTCTGACTCATGGAAGGCACAGAATGTGCTTGACTTGGTTCACTGTGACATTTATGGCCTAATTACTCCAACTTCAAATGGGGTAAAAGATATTTAATTATTTTTATAGATGACTATAGTAGGAAAACTTAGGTTTATGTTTAGGCTTTCATAAGGATTTTAATTAATTATTAATAATGTTTAAAATATCTAATAAATAACTATTACAAATTATAATTACAACAATATTTAGGCTTTAATAAGGATTTTAATTAATAAATAAATTAAATTAAATTATCATTATCATTATTATTATTTATAATTAATTTTGCTCTGACAATTAAAATATGCTATGAACCATTATTTTATTCAATGGCTTCTAAAATTAGGATTTGAAGTTGTGATTATCAAATATTATTAGTTCTTATTACAATAATAATTATATTCTATAATTTATTATTTGTTTTCAAGTATTCAAATATAATAAATCAATTAAAATTCAAATGAATATTTCTTCACCGAAATGAGCCTAATGTATTACATTATTTATACTTTTTTGTATGATTAATGTCATAATATATTCAATTATAAATAATGTAGAATTTTATAATTCATTATCATATGCATATATAAAGAAATGTATACTTTACTTCTCCAAAAAAAACTTACGTCTTATTTTAAGGATCACAGTAGATATACATCTTATCCATGTGGAGGATTAGATTAAATGTAATATTTTATTTTATTAGTTATGATGTAGATAAATCCGACATCTAATTAGTCGGTGTAAAGTAATTTGATAAGGATAGAGACGATTTTCAATTCAATTATGATTTTAAATTGTAAAGTCAAATGTGCTTATAAATAGCTTATTTGAACCTTGCTCTTGAGAGACCAAAGATAAAGGAGAAGGAAACACATTGAGAAAAAACATTCTTTTGTATATTTTTAGGGAAGTAATAAAGGTTAGTTTTTAATGTAGCTCTTGTGTGCTTATTATTACTTATGATTATTTAATACTTTTGTAGTGTTATTACTTGAGGGTGGGAGTTAAATACTTCAAAAGTTGGAGATATTCAATAATAAGGTTTTATTGGTTAACGATTACATGGGAAGGCTAAGTTTTAATTAAACGAACCCTATAAAATTGTCGTACAAAGGAGTAGACACGGCTTCAGTATAAGTTTAGTATTTAAAAAACTTTTGTAATACTAATCAACATGACGGTTCCCATATTGCGCTGGTTTTAAAATAAAAAACATGATATGTATAAGAATTCGGACAACTATTCACACCAAAAAAAAAAAAGAATTCGGACAAAATTTTGGCTGCAAAATGACAATTTTTTAGTCATGATTAAATATTAATTTTAAGTTAAAATTTGGTGCAAAATTATCTTTAAATTAATTATAAAATTTTGAGATTTTTAAAATTTAGGGAAATTAAAAAATCTGAAATTTAATTTATAATTGTATTCAGGGTTTCATTTTGGGAACTAATTTAATATTTAATTTATATTATAATTGTGCAGGTGAAGTGTGATATTATGTTTGTTAATCGTCCACTTTAGGAAAAACAATTGATGGAAGTAGCAACGCTTTAATTTTAAATTATATGAGCCCAAGCCCAACTAGCTATATATAAAAATTGATATTGAAACAAATTTCAAGTTGAACTGCTTATTACGCAACAGGAGTGCTTATGATGCTTATCCATTCATCCCTGTTTCAGTGTGTCGTTTCAGAATAAGAAGATTCCGGGGGAGCCACTCGTCCCCAGACCGTCCAAAAAGGCTGAAACGTAGAAGATATTGAGATGCATGAAGGATTCATTTCTTTTCATGCTCAAATCAAAATGTGTATGCATTTACGTGGATACGCTTCACTTTGGTTTTAGGGCATGCCAGGGGCACCCAACACGAAAATGTATACAAGGAAAGGCAAGATTTGATGAGGAACAAAATTGGTGATAATGATGACGCTGATGAAGATCTCCTCGCTTTTAGTAATTTTATAAGGTCACAATGGGAATCTTAGGAACCAGCGAGACTTTGAAAAAGCAGGCCCAGGAAGGCCTAAAGCATACAAGGAGAAGCTTTATAATTTTATCATATGGGCAACTTTTGCTTTTCTTTACTATAGAACAGCACTGCATTTTTATGAGATCAAGTTCATTTCTTTTTCTTAAACTAACCTTCAACGCAGCACTTTAATGAGAAATTTGTTCTCCACAACTTCACTACTACACCAATCCAAACCAATAGACATTATAAGATTTACTTAAATGTCCTTTTCAAACGATATGTTGCAATATGGTTAAATGCAATGGACGTATTAGCGAGTCTTAAATATTTTACTAGTCTACATGCTTTGGTAACTTTATTAAGCTCAAATCATCTAACCAGACAAGAAACCTCATCGTTACATGTTTAATTGGAAACCATGAGCTATGTATTTAACAAAAGAACAACCATAGAATTCGAAAATCAGAATTTTCAACATAAAACTTCCACTCATTTTTCTCAATTGACTGTCAATAATAAATTTAACTTACAGACAACTTGTTTTTATCAGAATAAGGAAGCAAATCCTTCGATATAACATGAAGTGGCCATACGAAGATGGTTTTGCATCCATCTCCACCACCAATACTTGCAATTAGGAGGAACGTGCATGGGTTTCATGTCATCTCATCTTGTAATGTTGAGTTCTCGAGACTACACATCGACGACCAGTCAACGAATATTTGAGCATTATATCTACATCACGAGGGTTCTTCTTGTTTGGTGCTACAGTTAAGTTGCCAGTCACTGCCTCCCCTTCACATATGGTCAGCACATCTTCCAGGTACAAAACCGTTTGCTTCCAGTGTGTAGCCCGTGATCTTGGCCCTGCATTATGCATGAACTTCATCAGAATAACGTTCCAATTCACTATGTTATTACTGGCAACTTGAATCGCCTGTTGATGGGCTGATCAGGATCAAAACAATGTTCTTATTGGCATAGTTCAATCCAAGTGGAATCATTCTAATAAATCATTTTCAAGTGATTCATACAAGCTTGACTTCCACTTGCTTGCTTGAGTAGTCGAATTTTACAAAAACATCCATGTCAGACTAGTCAAACTATTGCCTCAGTACCAGATTGGTCATCTTCCAGTCTCAATAATTCCCCGACTTTTATCATGTAAAACATGCAGACACATTAACAATATTCATACCATGTCAACAACAGAAAAATATTTACTTCAGCTGTTTATTCTGGAATGGGAATAAGCATGAACAAAAACATTTTAAAAGCCAATTCATATCCCGAAGTTCCTTCAACCATCTAATTTCAGAACATGAAACCAGAAATAGACATCTAATGCAAAAATTATATGTGGCTAGGAATAGATGATTGACCTGTGGAGAAGCCCATAAACTTATGGCACTTTGTAAATGATACATCAAAGTAAGCTACCAAAGCATGGATGAAATCGTCACGTTCTGCCACAAGCTTAAAAGGAACAGTGAAGGACACATCCCCAGAAACCATTTTTGAGATGTCCATCGTCTGAACGGGATAAAAGATATTCAAGGTATCAGTCAAAATGTGAAGAGTGACCAAATAAATTATAATGAAGTAAGATATACAGGCAACTGATGTAAAGATGAATATAATCATGTCATAAGCCCAGCCTACCTTAAGTAGCTGACAGGTTGTAACAATTTGATTCTGATCAACTGTGTCAACAAGAGGCTCCATTATTGCTTGCTTCTTGATGCAGTCCATTTTGAAACCATAAACATTATTCCAAACTGTAGTAGCATATTGTGCAAATGGAAAAACACCCAAACATAAGTATAGAAATTAAACACAATCAACAGACACACAACAGTATTCAATAACATGAATTAATTGGCTTCCAAGTCCCACATAAATATAGATAAGTTGAAAGAAAACTTTAAATATCTTGGACACGATTGGAATATAGCAACCATTTTACTTCTAACCAGGAATGGGAATAGACTAACATTCAATCTTATCCTCTTTGTACTCTGCATCCTCAATGGCTGTCAGATGAAGAGAAGCTTTATCTGGCAGTATAATTCCATCTCTAACCTGAAACAAGTACAGTATTAGGAATGAAAAGTAAGCCCATTGATTTCACATGGGGTTAAATCGTTGGTTAGCGCCACTAGCACTGAATATCTAAATTTGACATCCATTACGAACATAAACAGATACAAACAAGGATCCTTGATAGTGACATGTTCACTGTGATGTGGCTGTTATCAGTACTTTTGTGTGTGTGTGCGTTACATGTCATGGGTTGATTTTCCAGGACAGTGTTGGATGGTAGAATAACTAGGAATAACATGAAGACTTGAGTTAAACCCTAAGCACATGAGTTGGACCCAAGCATGGAGCTGCTAGTTGGATTTTGTCAATATCAAGGTCGTCCTAACCAATCATATCAATAATCCTGAAGCATGTCATCAAGACTACTCCCAAAGTCTATAATGTCTAATCAAGTAATTATGATTGCTTCTTGCTAAAACTACTTCAAGGGGTGACACCAAATCCTAGCGCACAGTATCAGATAAACATAAAAAAATCAATTAACCAAAATCTTCAGGTCTACAAATAATAGAAATCAGAAGAAAAATTTGATGCCTCAAAAACCTGCATATCTATAATCCCAATTCAAACAAACTAGTTGCAACTACAGTAGGAAACACCAAGGAATAATTATACAAGTGAAGTAAAATTGCAGCTCACCAGCCACTTGTCGCGGGCATAGAGCACTGACTTCAACATATTCTCAAATAACAGAAAATATCCCATCCACTCTGATATGATTATATCAACTTTAGGTACTGGTAGCTCAATCTCCTCAATCTTTCCCTTTAGAACAGTTATTACTGCAACATTCAAAAGTTCGGTAAGTGGTGGAACAGAATAAGTTGAAGCAAATAAGGAAAATAAAGGCAGGAAAATCACTAAAATATACAAATTACTATAGTATTACCATTGGAATATCCATTTGATTCAACAATCTCTTTTGCCATGTTAGCTACATGCGCACACTCAACCTGGATAAACAGTAATGCATCAGCTTGGATAAACAATAAGAACAACTGTCTAGAAAAATGCTAGAGGCAAAATACATACCGCATAAACGTGCGCTGCACCAGCTTTTGCGCAAAACAAGGACAAAATTCCAGTGCCAGCACCAACGTCCAGTACAATTTTATCCTTAAACAAAAACCTATTTTGATAGATAACATTTTGATAAGTCTTAGTTCTCACTACATCTTTAAGCATTTCCTGCAATGCAAAAGGGTTAATGAAATCAATCAGTCATCATCAAACAAGCAACGAGTTGATAAAACCAAACCAGGAGCAACATGCTTACTTCATGAATTCCTACAAGACAAAAAGTCAGAAAAAAAGGTCAGTTCTACAAGTAATATTCACCAAAAGTAATCCAGATTTAACTCAAATTTTTTGACATCAACGACGGAATAATAGATCAAAATAATAACCAAATGGGAAACCTCAAAATCTTTTAGTAGCAAGAATGTAACCCTCACTAAGTTTGCAATATATAACCATACACCACGAAGAATTAAACACATCAGACAAAATAATACAATCCACTGTTTAGATTGATATAATCACTAATCAGAAGGCAGTACACTTTCAATCGACCTACTGTATAAACTATATTTTCGGAGCATAGTTGATAACAGAACAAGACTAATCATTCCTTAACTTGTAAGTTTGAAGTGGACACACATTAGAAAACAGAAACCAGAATAGCAAAATCTGAGACTTAATCCCTGGCATTCAAAAGGTCAACTTTACTCCCCACCCCCCGGAAACAAAAATAGAAAGAAGACGGAATTTCTCGAAAAAAACAGATCCAAAATCTTAAGGATACAGGTTTCCAGTATTCCATATTTCATCTCACAGACCAAAAAGTGAATAACAAACAGAAAAAAAAGGGAAAAAGCAAGAGACTTGTATTTTTTTTAATCTTTACCAAAGTGAGAGTAGGAATCGAAGTAATAATCAGCGCTGGTCTTTTCATCGTCGCCTTCGACGGACGACACGTCGGGCTCACCCATGGATTCGTCTTGGATGGCAATGGCTTTGCCGGAGTCTTCGGGATTCGAGCTCTGGGTGATCAGCTCCTCGTCTTTGTCATCGAAGCGAGTCCTAGTACCAGTAAAGGCCATGGAATCTTGGCTGTTGTAGGTATTGTTGATGCTGCTCTTATTGTTCTTACGACCCATGGTCATATTGTAGTAAAATGAAAATTAGGGTTCTGGCATGTGGAGGCGGGTTTTGCAGCAGGGGTTTAGGTGGGGAGCTTTTGGTAATTATCATTATCATTATTATCAAAGGTAGCAAGTAGCAAGTAGCAACTAGCAAGTGGATAGATATTTTTGGAAGCAAAAGTAGTACTTCCTTTGTCCTTTGGCTTCATACTCGTTAGAATTTAGAAAAGAAAAGAACAAGCATGAATCATGTGTACACCACTGTTTAAGTATATACATATTTGTGTGCATTGCTTTAATAGCGACAGCTACTCTTTTTTTTTTTAATTACATGGGAAAATATTCAAAGTAAAAACAACGCTTGACTCTTCGGTACATAATTTCTTGCTTGTCCTGGTGAAAAAAATGTAGAACTGATAATGGAGGTTCTTGCAAGATATAGATGCTTGGATTGGATAGGTCTGTGAAGGTAGCCAGCGTATTCACGCTTTGATTCTCTTCATGATGTACGTGTTGAAATTGTACCTTTCATTCTCTTTAAAGTAATTATGTTACATGTACGAATTGTGTTAACCTTAAGTTACATGCACGAATATTGATACCGATACTAGTCTTTCTTTTGGTGGAGGCAGCGGAGATTCAACTTTACCTCAATTGATTTTATATTATTAATATGAAATGAATTTTTCTATGTATATGCAGGATAAACAGACTGTAAATTTGTTAAGCCAATTCAAATTTTGGTCATGCAATGATATGAAATTCATAATGTAATGTCTTCTGTGTTTTTCGAAACGATACAGGATCAGTTTTATATGAAAAATTTATTTTGTTCCCTATAATTATGTTGAAAGACATCAATGATTACTTTTGAAACATCTTGAGCGAATTCTCTGAGAAAATTGATGTGAGGAGGTAAGAAACAAGTAGTAAAAAGTCCCTCTCCTGAATTTTATGTATAACTTACGATCTTGCAGAGCCCATTTACCAGAAAGAAACAAAAATAACACGTTCGTTTGCCTGCATGACAGTTGGGGAGTTGTTCTACTTATGTGATGTTCCCCTTTGTTCAGCCAAAACTTGTTCACGTTGTTAAGTTGATAAATCTGCTCATATGTTTCTTGTAAGCTTTTATTTACTCTTACATTGAGATTATAGCAAGCTGACATGCATCCACATTCTGAAATAAAGAAAGTGAAGTTTATAATGATATTTATTGGCTAATATAACAGCTTCTTTTCACTTTTCTTTTATTGTCACTTATCTGTAATCCATATTCTGAAATAAAGATACTGAAGTTTATAATGAAGTTTCTTTCCTAATGTAACAGCTTCTTTTCACTTTTCTTCTATTGTCACTTATTCGTAATTACTTTTAGTGGTGAAAGCTTTAAACAATATGGACAATTGTAATGATTATGTGAAAATAAATGAAAATGATATGATATGGAATGATGTGATATAGGTGCTTTTAATCTCATTAATGATTGAAGAAGTGAGAAAGAAAATGAAACACCAACTACTTTTTTCCTTGATTGGAAGAATATAAAGGCAAGTCTAAAATGAAATCCAACAAAGAGTATATTGATTTTCAATTAAAAAACAAATATAATTTATCAAAGGCTAAATTAAAGAAGTTCAAGAACTTAGTCAAAGATACAAGAATAATTACAATTCCTTTACTAATGAAGTTAATTGCTATAAGAATGTTACAAAAATATATTTAAAGTAAAATATATCTTTGCTTATCAATATATCATATTATAATTTTTTCACATATACACTTTTCATCATTGTAGGTGTATAAAATGACTTACAAATTCAAGAACAAAAGATGCAAAGAGTTTTTGGATTTATGTCACATTTTTTGAGGTACTATTGTAATTAATTTGCATGTACACCTATCAACTAAATTGTTATCAGATATTACAAAAGAGGAACATATAATTTATATTGATGAAGTTTATTCATTCAATGAGAAAAAAGATCAATTTGTAAGTTCTTTTGAGAAAAAAATATATATTCTAAGAAGAAGAAGGCAAATAAGACATACTCTAATATTTTAGAAAATGTTTTGATTAAAATTAGTGACCAACTAGAAAAAAAGAATGATTTATTTGTGAAAAAATAGTTGCATTATCATTCACTTTAGAGAATGGATTTGAAGCTTTATTAGTTAATCAAGAGTCTAATATAATAATGAAACTTTTAGATTCCTTACATGATCTAGGTTTTGAGAGTGTGTGATATGGAAAAGCAATAAATCTCCACTATATAGGGATATATTAATGAAGATGCCAAATGCAAGAAAGATGGATCCCATTGTACCTTTTTAATTATATTTCCATATTATATGTATTGTAATCTTATTAGTGTAAGCAATTTTATTTTAAAAACTATTCTATAGTTTGAACATTTTAAGTATATGTTTTATATGAATATTTGATATGAACTTTAACTAAATCTTTTATATGAACTTCTTAAATTTATGTTAACTATCGTGATGTTTCATATTTGTTTTAGCATTTATATTTAAATGTTTTTGTTAATTAGTTAATGATAGTCATCATCATGATCATACTCAATCTAAAGTTCCGCAATAAAGTGGAGTATGATATTGTAGTATTGTAGATAATGATAGTATTGTAGATAAAAGGCCTCCGTGTTAGATTTCTAATCAGATTTAGATAAGGGTATTTATTATCTCTTTAAGTAGAGAAAAGAACAAGTATTTTTGTTTACACAAGCAACCATACAGAACCAATATTATGAATATTGTACCGATCTGAGTACTGGATTAAATTCTAGTGCAGTACTGTACTAGTATCGATCAATATCGGATATCATTTCAGGTAATTTTTTAAATTCAATAAATAGTTCTTAATTTTTTTAAAAATTACGAATAGTTTATTACCATATTGTATTGTACTATCTTATAAATATATTATTAGCAAAGTAATCAATACGGTAATTTGCCATTTGGATTTATGAATTTTAGGCATATATGTAGTTTATCACATGAATTCTTTAACATGGATAATGTAATTATTATTAATCGAGTATAACTATCATAAGTTAATTAGCTTAGCTAATCAATTTAAGTATCGTGAAACTCCAACTCCAAATAAATGAGAAAATTTCTCAATGCATTGCTTCTAATATTCTCACTATTAAATATCATCAAACTAGATAAATCAAAACAATGCATTCAATTCAATTAAACTAAAACCATATAAATGTCATTCAATTCTAATCCAACTATTCACAAATCACAAATCACAAATCACAAATCACAATTCAATTCCAACACATTCACAATTACAAATGTAATTTAGGAATAGAAAAAAATTAATTGAAAACACACCCAAAAAATCACAATGCCAACTTCGGTTGGTCAGGTCAGGTGAAAAGCTAGATCTAAAAATTTTGGTTTCAGATTTGGGTTGGTAGCAATGGTGGTGGACTATGGATGCATGGACAGGTGGAGGAGAGTGGGGAGAGGCAGTGAGTAGCCGGTGGAGAGGAGGGAGAGTTGGAGAGTCGATGAGTAGCTGGTGGAGCCACGGAGGGAGGAGGCTCGGGTGGAGACGTTAGAAGCATATTGCAGGCAGAGGGAGGAGGCTTGGTTGGGGAGACGCAGTGGAGAGGCATTGACGGTGACAATGAGGGCGAGAATTAAGAAAAATAGCGGTGAGTGATAGAGTGTGAGAGAGAGAAAGACAAGAAGAGAGAGAGAGGAGAGAGGTGCGAGTGTGCGATTGCGTGTGATAGGGGGAAGAATTTGGTCTTTGTTTTTATCAACTTTTACGGTACCGATCGATATTTGATTGGTGTTTTAAATAATATTTGGTACTAGCTGGTACCAGCAAAAACTAATGGTACAGGCTAATTTTGAAGGCCGATACCAAAGAGATCAATATTGCTTCATTTTTTTGTACGAAATAGTATCCGTAACACTGCAAAGAATGTCTACTCTATTAGGTTATAATTGGTTATTAAAACTTTTGAATGATAATCCTAAAAGGACTTCTGAGAATTTAAGGATGAGTACAATAATCTTCTTGAGTTTATGTAATGGGTTGGAGAGTTTAGAAAGCTTAAAGTCAAATTATAAAGAAACTATTTGCAATTTTGTCGATGACTATAGGGTATAGTAAAATAACTATAGTCAATATATGTTGGACCCCGTTTAAGGAGCACAACATCCGGAGTCATAAACCTTGGGTTTGCGTAGTACCTTGTAGGGTCAATTCCAATAACCCTAAATAACCATCAT
>JAOSBK010000205.1:12189925-12211073 GCA_027568895.1 Erythroxylum shatona | reverse complement strand
ATAATTAAACACTCCTGATAAATAGCTTATCTATCAAAACCTTGAAATCAATTTAAATCATGCTTATTCATAAAAAATTTGTTCAGGGCCAACAATATAAAACAGTTTCTACATTTTATTAAACAGTTTTAAAGTATTTCTTTCAAAGTCTTTTATACAGTTAATCATCTTACAAAAAAAGTCACCACTCCACCATCATTTACTAATATACCTTTTGATATTCAACATAATTCAAAATTTCTTCCATATTTTTAAGTATATTCACATATATTACTATTTTATTACATCCATTTTAGTAATACAATTTATTTTTTGAAATTGCATGGGAGCAATATATGGCATGTACACATATTGATTCACGTGTTTTAACAAACAAATATCATAGAGGATTAAAAGAACTGATAAAATTAACAACAAATTCAGTGAATTAATTTCTTATGCCTCTATAAGCTATTACATTGTTTTAATAAATATAATGATTACAAATATTTTTAAATATTTTTGTTAATATTATGTTCCTTATATGGTTAGGTAAGTTCCATTTGATTGATTCAAGCTACACTAATGTGCCTAAATTTCTTTCACCATATCAAAATAAGAGATATCATTTGCAAAGATAAAAAAGAAAAATTTCAAGATCCAGAAGAATCATTTAACTATATATATTATTCTTTAAGAATGTTATTGAAAGATATTTTGCTATTTTAAATTTAAGATTTTCTATACTTTCAAACATGTCAAGTTATGATATGAAGAAATATAAATACATCGTAATTGTTTATTGTGTTATACATAATTTTATTATAATGAATGAATAAAGCGATGAATTATCTGATATATGTGTTGAAAATAAAACGTAAATTGTGAAAAGGGTAAATAAAATTGCAAGTTTTCAAACAAAGTATAATACATTTCAACACAATTTTGAAATATATGTCGAAAGCACGATAAAATTATTGAAAAATGTGAAATGATTATATTAATAAAAGTTCTAATTGATTTATATTTATTTTTGTAGGTAATATTATTATGGTTTAAAGCATTGTAATATGATGAATATCTTTTATTATTTAATTAGAATCAATTGATGTAGTTTTTATATTTTATAGACTCTTATTATATAAAATTGATGCAAAATTTTATTTAATGATATTAAATAATCATACCTTTTTATTTCTAATGATAATAAGATTGAACTAATTTAATAATACAATTTGATATATTATAAATAAAAAAATAAATATTGATATTAATATCTAATTGTATGATACAAATAAAATTTAAAACATAACGATGAAATCAAGTAGATTTTTATTTTCAGTTTTTAATAAAAAATCTCAACCAACAAGTATTTATTTTCAACTTTTCTTTTCAAATCTCAACTAGAAATGTTTTTACTTTTTTTTAACAAAAGAACATAAATAATAAAAAACAAAAATAAAACATCACAGCAAAAGATAAAGTAAAATTAAACGATTCCTTAAATATATTGCAAACGATGTGAAACTTGATGCACTATTTTGGCCATAACGGCCGCAGCCCTTCATTATTGCTTGAAATAGAAGCACCTGCAAGTGTCAACTATTTCTGGTAAGAAAATGTAGAGAACCAATGAATTTGGGAACTTCTTAGCCGTTATATTTATTGTGGATTAAAATATCTTTATATATTATTTATTAATAAATAAATAATTTATATTGTAATAATCATAAACTAACTAAATTAATGGTCATATAATTATTCGCTTATATATTATCATACTCATTACAACTTTTGTACACTTTTAGTCAGAATAAACTTATAGATCCGTTGGTTTATATTTCTGTTTATCTTTATGTTTTTACTTTTCTATTTTTGTTTTCAAATTTAATAAAATATATTTATTTAATTCATTTTATATTTTTATCGATTTTTAAAAATTATAAAAATCACAAAAAGTAGTTTTTGTTTTTATTCTATTTTTTCATAATCTTTTTTAATATCAACTAAATATATATTATTTAATTATTTAATGTATTAATTATTAATAAAAATTATGAATAATTTAATTTAATTTTATATTGTATATTTAATTAATTAAAATTAATTATTAAAATTATAAATAATTTAATTTAATTTAATTTAGTTATGTAATATGTAATTATTATCAATACTAAAAATATAATTAAATTAATATTAACAACTAAACAGATGTTCATTTTTATTTAAAATAAAAGTAAAAATAATAAATAATAAATAATAAAATTACAATCAAAAACAGAGAAGTAGAACTAATCGACTCTTAATTTACTTCTAAAGAATTGATAATGAAACATTATTATAGTAGGAGGGGGAAAAACATTTCGATAATCCTTTCTTTGGGCCTTTTAAGATGCTGGGCTTATTCTGCAGTAGCCATAGAGGTCTTCTCGATCTAGTTCTGCTATTCCAGCTTTCCTTTCACAATTCTATTAAATACATAAACGAAAGAAGACAGTCAAACAAAATAAGCCAACACACATATATTTTTTACCAAATAAAAAAATTCATCACCGCGCAGAAAGAGTATCACAAACATATGAACTCAAGAAAACTGTAAAGGTACTTATCTATATTATCTTTGACTCAAGTTAGGGAATTTGTCTGTCACCTGTTTTTAGTCTTTTAAATAGTTAAGAATTCGAGTGGTAGTAAATTGTTTGAGGAATACGTTACAAGCTTAGGACAAGATCATGACAATCTCATTGTTCATCACTTGATCGTTTACCAATTGCTTGGAATTAATTGGAAAATGTTAGTTAAAACATATGGTACGAAAAAGGACACGACCATAGATTGTTTAGCTTGATAGGAATATGAGACAAAAATTCACGATTCCTGGGTTGTGTCTGCAATTAATCTTCAAAACCTTAGTTTATATTGGTTATCATGTGCTGGCAAGCAATTTTACTGTTTGTTAATGGATATATGCACATTATATTCGGCTCACACTGTGTGGTCCAAGTGTAACGTAACTCTGCGCTTTCAAAGTCAAAGCCATAAGGACTTTTCGTTGCTTATGGTGATTGTTGTTGTCCGTAGATTTGAAAATGCCATAAAACTAGTATTTCCTTATTATTATAGATTAAGAAAAGCTGTTGGTGGTGAGCTTATATCTCGTGGTTAAGAAAGGTTTAAAACATATATCACATAAAAAGAAAAGCAAAACAACATAATGTGTAAGAGGAGTCAATAGCACCGAGTTAATTAGCTTTTCATTGTAATCATGATTGTCAATATCCCGTTGTTTTGAGAAAATCTAATAATACACAACTGAGTAGTTAATTAGCTCTTGTTAATGTACAAATAGATATTAGTTAGTAAGATAGTAGAAATTAGTACAACTATTATGTCTCCAAATGACACCCATTTTGCTAATCTAGTTCATTATCATATCAGTTTTTTCACAAAGAATAAGGGTCAAACAAGAGTTAATTACGTTAGTTAATCACAGTAGCAGGTCAAAATACTTAACACGAATGACTCATAAAAAAAAAGTCAAATGTTGTCTTTCTTATCCACTCTGTAAGTGGATCCCGCATAGAGTGGGAACTGAGTTTTTAGTACAGAGATCGCATCCTCTGTTAACCATCTATTATTACGAAAAGAAGGTATACTTCTGAAAAGTTCATTCTTAAAGCCTCCATCCAAATATATGTAATAGTAATTCATCAAATATGCTCTCTTTGTAACAATTTTATAGCTAATTAAAACAATAGATTATAATTGTTCTCTGATCAGACTTGCAGAGTAGCCGATGCAATAACCGTGCTTGGTAGTGCAACAAATCCTCAATGAGATTACACATGAAGCATGCAATCATGTGTTTGAATTTACGAGGTCTTTGTCTCATCTCTAACACACTATTAAATATTACTACTAACTATTTCAAGAGTTCCAATGTACATAATTAGCTAATGATATAGATATGACTTGTAATATATGCTCTAAGCATGCGTGGTTGCTTGGTTGTCATGGAGCTGGATTATATAATTGCTCTAGGTGCATTTACCTTCCTTTTTTTAACAACAAACCTAAATTAAGAGGGGGAAAAAAACCTAAAAACCCGGAGTAGATGAGCATATGAATTCAAAAAAAAAAAAAAAGATTTCTTGGCAAGGTATAAATAAAGGAAACCTTATCTATAAGCTTGTGTGGACGCTCTTGGATCACATTCCTAATAGAGTATACAAGTTATTTGTATTATACAATGCTGGAGACAGGAACTCAATTTCAGTTACAGCTAGCGAAGACCTACTCTTATACATTACCATTATTGAGAGAGAGAGAGAGAGACGAAGAGAAATTGATCACATGGATGAGGAGTATAAAAAATTTCCACAAAAAGGCAATCCTTGTACATGTATATGTGGGTTCATTAACAATATATTATGTGGTAAAAAAATATATAGCAGAAAAGAAAAAAAAAAAGGGAAGATGGGAAAAGGGTAATTCTTTCTTTTAGATGAATCAGAGACTTAGCATAACAGTATCAAGGAATTAATTATTGATTCACATCTTTAAATTATGAATCAAGTAGGATTTGGAAAAGTACACATTAGTTGTGTTTTCTAATCTAATTGAAGATTATTCCCATGGTCTAGCATGATTTGACTAGCAGATTCTTGTTAAATAGATTACAAGAAACAAACACTTGATTAGACTTGGTATTATTTGTCTTGATATCTATAGAGGTGGTCAAAGCCAAAACGTAGGACTCCTAGAGACTATAGAGAGCTTTGGATGCTAGCTATACAACTATGGCTTACGACATGCATGATTTGAGAAATGAACAAAACCCCGAATTTTGTAGATCCTACACGTAAGCATCAAATGCTCAACCTTTAGGAAACTTCGAACATGTAACAAGAGCGTAGTCGTCTTTCGTCGGTGCATTGTCTGAAATCGACATATGAGACGACCTTGAATGCTCCATTGAGACTATACCTTAAAAATCCAGCTTAAGTAGACCCTTCTGGGGTTCACAAAACGTGTTTTTCTCTTGAACACGTCATGACTCACTCTTAATCACACATCCTTGAATAGTCACAGAAGAAACTAATTACAAGAACAATTATGATTCTAATTCATATAAATATACTATACAAGACAAATGTTAAGGTGAAGGGAAGCTAGAAAGGAGGACATATATCCATATATAATATAATTAGTGATATAGTTTTATTAGAAGCCTCATACCAAAGTCAATATTGAATTCTGAACAACCAAATATTGTATTATTATCTCCGTTTGACATGATCTCTTGATGATTAGTACAAATATTCCGGCGTGGCAGGTCCCTATTGGTATTGTATCTTCCAAGAAGATTCATGCCTTATGATTGGGATGCAAAGGAACATGCTGATATCCTAGAATCATAGTTAACCTCTTTATCTAACTTCATTTTTCTACCTTGAAGATAAATAATTAAGTTCTCACTAAGGATAAAAGAAACAACTTAACCGACATATGTCACTCAATTAAGAAATTTGATTATGGATACATCACCTCCAAAAAAACCACAAAGAAGACCCAAATTTTGGGAACGTTAAAATAAATGGCCTTTTCTTGATATTTTAAAAAAACTTTAACAATGAAGTAATCCAATATAAAAAAACCTTAATGTTTCTTGAAAAATTTATGCTCTATTCTTCACAATTTCAAGTTTTAGCAAAATATTGTTGTTTTTGGATAATGTGTTGTGACAAATTAACACCAATACTTAAATTATAATTCAATTGAATTATTCTTCTCTTGTATAAAATAAAAATTTTCTTTTAATATCAATTTATGGACAAAGTTCATCGTATTCATAAATTTTAAATGATAATTAGAAATGCATATTAAAATTAAGCTCTCAATTTTAAATCCACGAACCATGTGGGCCCTTGATAAATTCACATTGCTATGGTAGGAATTAGGTGAAGTGTGGCATGTGACACTAGAAAATCAATTAAAACAGATAAAAGATGTAGAAGATTCAAAGCCAAGTATATAACGATAACAAAATCCCAATTATTTATTTTTTATTAGAGTATAGTAATCTCACATGTCGGTTATTACTACAACTTATGGTGATTCCTGCCTACCGTCAAGGGTAGCAAGCTGAAATCAGCATGTAAAGACACGAAACGGTTCCTTTCACTGAAGCTTGTACTCCAAATCCGCAACATGAAAGTGACAAACTTGGCCCTCTTCAAGCTTTTTTTTTACCAATCAGATGTTGACAGATTGAGCTGTTTTCAAGTACGGAAAATAAAGAAAGAAACTTCAATTAATGTCTTACAAATAACCAATCACCTTCTTATTTATAAAACCTAATTAATTGCAGTGTGACGTTGATTAAAGAAGGTTCATATATCGCTCAAGCAGTCTAGCTGTGAGTAAATTAAGCTCAAGTTCTATCACCACTTTGACCTGTCTTTTTCCTTCCTATATTCAAGTCCTATGTACATGTAAGCTATGCATAGGCACGGAACCTATTGAACTTCTTGGGTGCTTCCTTTCTGTGCTGCTACTAAGTTGTAATCCACTTCAGGAACTCAGTACGCTGCTTCAGGGATTAACTTTATTTGTAGAATATATACATTGCTCTCTTGTGGGTACCTAACACACTAATTAAAACCATTTTAGATTATTGTTCATACTGAGTGCTTCTGACCTTTTGCTAATCCATATATATACTAACTTAAGATGACTGATCCGGAGACTCTGATATATGGCACCTCTCTTAGTAACACTTTGAAGCTCAGTAACCGCCTCACTATTTGTTAATTATCATTATTAGGGGCAGGAAAGAAACACGTATACGCATTTGGTGATTAGTACGGTTCTAATAACGCCGCTTAGGGGGTGGTCGAGTATATCCGTTTATTTAAAATGAAAATAAAAATTTTCTTTAATTATTAACAAAATACCTGTTAGGAATTAATATTTACATTGCTTACTAACGTTAACAACATTTAACTATTATATATTTATTGAATCATAGTTGATAGTGCCTACGTATGAACAACAGTTATATTCAAATCCAATTTTGATCGAGCAAGGTTAATAGCTATTAGCTAGCATATTCAAATACAGACAACAATCAAGTACTACCACCAACACCTGGTAAAAGAAAGAAGAAAATCATGAATATAACATATTTACTAGCTCTCACTTAATTGCAGTGTATATACTTCAAATGTTTTTTGTTGTAGTACTTGGCTTGGAACTTGTGTGAGGATTGATTCATTTTAGTAGTGAGCAATGATTTGGGATTCTTTCAAGTGGACTATATATTATAACTGCTCACAACTACTCCTGTACAGAAATTAACCTTCCACATCTAGGCGAAGAACCTTGGTTGATTTTTGTCTCTCTCTCACAGGCCAAAGCCGCCGAACAGTCGTCACGGACAACTTGCTGTTTCACGTCCTTTAATTATTCCTTCCCTTTTTATCTCTGCAATGCAATCTATCTTTTTAATGCAGATCTCAGGCTGTTGAGTTACTTGCACATGGTGATTCATCTAGTCCCTCGTCCATTCATAATTTAAAAGAGCCACACATATTCTTCTCATCATCGACTGTTCCTCTTTTTGATTCCAATTGTTTATTCCTTCTTCTCTGGGATTTTGTATATTCTCTTGGTTTGTTAGTTGAAAAATTGAAATCTATTTCTATGAACAACATAATCTTGACAAGTATCTCAACTCTTACATGGAGGCATGGAGACGTAGCATACAAACTAGCACATTTAGATCTGCATATGCAAGCATTTTCTCATAGTGTTTAAGCCTTAATCACTCATTAGTAAGACAGGACAACCATCCCCTCAAAAGTCATTAACTTAATTTGCTCATTTCTAATATATGACTTGCTACTGGGTGGTTACGAGGAAAATGATGACTTTTGAAGACAGAAAAAGCTTACCAGGTTGACTTTCCATGGCGAATCCAGAACTTGCATGTGAACTTGTGACTGACATGGAAAAGTCATCAGGAATGTGCTTTTGCCTGGATATGATTAGAGAGAGCTTGTGAACTGAATTTGGATAATTAGTACCCTTCCTAACTTCAATCCTTAAACCCTAATGACCTTATAAATTCTGATGCAATTGTGGGCCCATAATATCTTCTCAAAGCTTCTCCTTTGTCTTAAATTTTTGTTCCCAAATCAGAATCTTAATCTTGTGTAAATTCATATCTTTGTCAGATCACTAGAGCTTAACTGCTCATAGATATCATCAACATATTCATGCTCGCTATGTATTCTTCGTGTAGGTTGCAGCATATTTGGTTTCAGCAAAGCAAAATTTTTTAAGTTTTGCCGACCTTTATGCATTTGGTTAGTCATAGGTTGGGAAGTGGGGGCTTGGAGTTTTAACTACCATCATTAGTAATCTAAAGAAAGTGAAAAATATCAAGTTCTCAACTGGTCTGACTATTTTGCAATCGCACTATTTCCTTTATGTCTTAGTTATCTAAAGCAAGTGACAAAATATCAAGTTCTCAACTGGCCTGACTATTTTGCAATCGTTCTATTTCGTTTTTGTCTTCCTGCTTTTTGGGCAACGTCTTGAATGTAGCATCATGTATGAAACTATAAGAAGATAACCCAAAGAAGTAAGAGTAGTCTGACAGTAATGATCAATATGGAGATGGGAGGTCACCCACCCCTCATCAACCACCTTATTCGTTCCGGATCTTATGAAGATTTGAGTTAAAGAAAGGTTTGGAGAATGTGACAGAAGTGAACAGTTGTCATGGAGATAAAAAAAATTGCATCTGTAGAAGGCTAGGTTTCGATTTTGCTTACATTAGAGTATCAATGATTGATATTTTATTCTGTTTCATTGTGGTGAGAACTAGGCAAGTTGTGGGTACCCTTTTTATTATGTCAAAGCCTCGGACACCCCCTATATATTAGGAGAGTTCTTGACAAAGGTTTCATTCAAGACGTTGTGTCTTCTCCACTCTTTTCTTTCTCTCTACTTCTTGTTTCTCTTTCACTTTCTCGTTCATACACAATATTATTTTTGAGGACAAAACCTACAGATATAGCCAGGAAACTTAACGAGTTTTTGCAGCAGAAGTCATGGCCATAGGGATTGAACAACCTACTACTGTTGAGCTATCGAAAATTGCAGTCTCTAAAACCCATGGAGAGGACTCTCCATATTTTGCAGGATGGAAAGCATACGATGAAGATCCTTATCATGACGTAGAAAACCCATCAGGAGTCATACAGATGGGACTCGCAGAAAATCAAGTGAGTCTCTTGATCCATTTCTTTCTTAGCAAACTTAAGCTCAATGTGATCTTCGTCAAGACAAAGCTAAAATCCTTCCTTTTGCTCACTGAACAGGTCTCATTCGATTTGTTGGAAGAATACTTGGCGAAACATTCCGAAGCATCTATCTTTGGAAATGGAGCACTAAGCTTTAGAGAAAATGCCTTGTTTCAAGATTATCATGGACTCAAATCGTTCAGACAGGTACTTTCTATGACCCATATACGTAATGACTTACTATAACTTACTTAAAAGAAGGACAATTCTGACATTTCTTGTGCACTTGGTCACAGGCAATGTCAAATTTCATGGAACAAATTAGAGGAGGAAGAGCAAAATTTGACTCAGATAGAGTAGTCCTCACCGCTGGTGCTACTGCAGCTAACGAGCTCTTAACATTCATTCTAGCAGATCCTGGTGATGCTTTGCTTGTTCCAACTCCATACTATCCGGGGTAGGTATTCAGTTGTCTCCAAAAACATTCTACTTCCGAGCTCATTATCTATGGGTTTAATGCTTTCATTCCCGACCTCACCATTTAACATTATTTCGAACTTCTCTTGCAGATTTGATAGAGATTTACGGTGGAGGACTGGTGTAAACATTGTTCCAATTCATTGTGACAGCTCCAACAATTTCCAAGTTACTCCTGAAGCCTTGGAATCTGCATACAGAGAAGCAGCAGCCTTGAACCTCAAAGTGAGAGCAGTTCTGATAACAAATCCATCAAACCCGTTGGGTGCTACGATCCAACGCTCAGTCTTGGAAGAGATTCTTGATTTCGCAGTGCACAAAAACATTCATCTTGTGTCCGATGAAATCTACTCAGGATCCACGTTCGCGTCATCCGAATTCATAAGCATTGCTGAGATTCTTGAATCTCGTGGATACAAAGATTCAGAGAGAGTGCACATTGTCTACAGCCTCTCCAAAGATCTTGGCCTTCCAGGTTTCAGGGTCGGAACAATTTACTCCTACAACGATCAGGTTGTTACCACTGCAAGAAGGATGTCTAGTTTCACCTTGATTTCTTCTGAGACACAACATCTGCTGGCTTCCATGTTGTCAGACAAGAAATTTACTGACAATTATATCAAGACAAATAGGGAGAGACTGATGAAGAGATATAACATGATTATTGAAGGTTTGAGAAGCGCTGGGATAGAGTGCTTGAAAGGGAATGCTGGGTTGTTTTGTTGGATGAATTTAAGCCAGTTGTTGGAGGAACCCACAAGAGATGGTGAACTGGTTCTTTGGAAGTCCATAATTCGTGAGGTGAAGCTAAACATATCTCCAGGATCTTCCTGTCATTGCTCCGAACCAGGTTGGTTTAGAGTGTGTTTTGCTAATATGAGTGAGCAGACACTAGAAGTTGCACTCAACAGACTACAAAACTTCATGGATCAAAGGAAAACAAACGGCAACTAAGACAATTTACGGTTAATTCCTACCATAATTTTTTAATGGCTGTGGCCATTTTATTCTTTTAGTTGATAAAACCCTCTTCAATAACTGGGTTTTTGCTAAGTTATATCAATATATACTGTATATCAGAACGAAGATGAAAATTCTTCTGTTTTCTTGCTCTCCCGAGCAAGTTTCCTGGTAACTCCGTCTCGTTGTAAGTTTCCTGGTAACTCCGTCTCGCTGTAAGTTGTTATAATACAAGAAAATTTCCTTTGAACTCTATGTTGTTTTGTCTCTGACTCAGTAATTTCTTCATTGGTCATGTTCTTATTACTTGTCAACTAATCAAAATCAATACTAAATGACTTTCGTGAAAGTTTCTACGAAATTAGGATATGCTAATGCACTTGTTATTTCTCCCTATGCCATACAAGTTTCTTATATCCAGTTTGAATCATTGCATAAAGAATACTTCCTAAATTAAACCTTTCCAAAAATCTACTCCCAGAACTTGACTTGGTGATTAGGAGATGCTTAATTCCTCATCAACACCATAATTTGTAAAGAAAAACAAAGATTATCCATATGGTGTATAAAGCCAGTTTGGTCGTAATATTACATATACAAAAATGCTTTCCGTATTTGCTTACTAATCACTACTTAAATTGTATATTATGCAAGTTTTTTAGTTCTCACTTTTGCGGGCCGGGGTCGTTACTCCTACTTCACGTGGCAAACTAGTCAACGTAGTTGGGTTGTTTCAGGGACTGTTACAACATAAACAAATGTATTTAGCAGTGTCTTATCAACATTCTTTTCGACTTAATCTGTATTTAAGGGACCTGACGGCTGAAAAGATTACGATGATTAAGCAACCTAATGGGACCAAAAGCAGTCCCCTATGGCTAGGTTGGAAAGTTGGACTCTTAACACCTTTGACATTTACTTGTTTTCTTTTCACCACCTGCAGCCGTCGTGGTCAGCTCACGCCCGATTTATTTAACACTAGCGTGATTAAGATTTAACAATAATTACACAAGATATGCATGGGCTTGATTAAGATATAACTATTGTATAAGATTTGCTATGCTTAACTTCAATAAGTTTTTAACTTTTTGCGTGTGATCATGGCTCAGCACCAACCATCAATGGTCCACACAAGAGCAACCAAATATATTTCAGCTGATCACAAATAGTATAATATCGTTCACAATTGTTCAACACTGTATAGATATATACATGCAAACTGGAACTAAACTAATTATGCCTTAATTACATTATTTGTATGGTATAATGGCGTATCATGTGATTACTTTTTTATGCTAATATATGGAAGGAAGAGCATGATAGCGTTTGCAACTAACTGTATTGAATAGAAGAAGATAGGCTTCTGACTGTCTTTGAATGAGAAAGAGTTGTAATTGAATTGATTATTTTGTTTCTACCAAATTATAATCTCTAGGAGGAGGAAGAAGAAGAAGATTTGAGGGCACTCAAGATATGAGGAAATTACATGTGACCATCATGGATGGAAGTTAAGTATAAGATTCAACTTTATTATGTACTTGTAAAAGTCCACATTCAATCAAATTTAAAGTAAGTCTACACAGAATAATTTGATACCATGAAAAAGATTAAGATAGGTCTTTTTTCAATGCATCAGAAAGAGAACAATTAGAAGAGTTTCCTCTTACAGATTGAGCATGGCTTTTTTTTTTTTTTTAATTGGTATGTTTTTCATTAGTCATTATTAGCTTCAACAGAACATTGGTAATTGGTCAAAAAATTTATGAACTTAGGAATCTTTTAGTTCTACTTATTGGAATATTTGAGAGTGTGCCATTTGACTAATTGGCTTATCGCCCACATTCTAACCTCCTATCAAACCAGATCAGCAATTTGGATTTGATATGTTAATCTATAACTCTTCAAAATGCTTTTTACCACATACTTTAATAATTCCTCTCAGTTTCTTTTAAGATAGCTTTGTTTTTCCGTGGCTCAAAGGGCCAAAGTCAACTACCTAGTTTTCCTGGAAATGATGCCTCATTAAATATATGGCAATTCCTCAGTCCAAATTACTTGCTGCTTACTTCAAAGTTTCCATTCAAATTCACCATTTCTGAGAAATTAGTCATTATCACTTCAAGGCCAAGGAAGGTTAGTATTTTCTTTTCGTATATACTGAAATAATGTTGGAATTGGATCCATCCATCTTGTTGCATTAGACTTGGCATTAAGAAAATGAATCCTAACAAATGAGGAGAAACATGTTCGGGATGAAGATGTATGCTCAAGATTCAATATTTCACACATATGGATGGTTAAAAATGGTGGGAGGCATAAATGGGGTCTGTGGTTCCTCATACGTTGATGCAACCCCTTCTTTCTTTTCACTTGGTCTTCATGTGAATATGGTCGTTGGGATTATACCTTTTCTCTATTCTTCTTTGACAAATTCTTAATGCCTACACCAACCTCTTTTTATCATCTTCTAAATGTCAACCATTACACAATCTTCTACCTTGATGATGACTAGCTCTCATTAACTCCCCAAAAGAACAGATAGATCACAGCCGTCCAAGTAGCCCCATGTGGCACACGAGTTGCCACGTGAGCCCTATTCATCACCATTCATCAAAAAGAGATTTATACCCTAGCAGCCAACAGCTTGATTCACAAATTAGTTGGTGAAATATCTCCACAAGTGTTAGGATTACAGCGCCGAGCTCTTCTCTTATAGTTTATGTGTTTCGGGCTGCGCGATCTCCGCTGCCAATTGAGCAGATAGGTCCACATTTGGATCACAATCTGATCGCACCATGTTCGGGAATTTGTTACTTTGGTCCACAAGCACAGCTCATCTACTCTCCATTAAGCTTATTAATATAGTTCATATGTTCATAACCAACATTGAAATATCGTTGTTCTTGCTTGTCATGCATTAATAAGCTCATATGTTCATAACCAACATTGAAAATATCGTTGTTCTTGCTTGTCATGCATGGAACTATAATTTCTCCTCCAACGAGATGATCGAGTTTAGCTCTAGTAGCAGTGTGCTCTATATTATTAATGATTTCCTTTTTGAAATTCTTGCACGAATGTGCTTTTGCAAGCTCATATATATATATATATATATATGTTGGCTTTTCGAAATTCGAAGTACGTAATAATTGTTGTTATTTGGAATGACACATGGGATCAAGAGAAAAGAAGTATGAATCAGAATTTTCAACATTATATTAAGTGGAGAAGTTGGTTAGCCCATCTCTTCTAGGATGGAGATAATAATTAATTAATTAGAATTTATAATTATTTTTAGATCCAAGTTGGTAAACACAATTATTTGAAAATTTGATTTTAAACACGACAGGATTTGTTATCCAATTAGAAATTGCAACTATTAAAAATTTTGAAATTTTTATTAAAAATACTTATTTTTTAAGTTCTATCAGAAATTGACAACTCATACTAAATAAATAGTATTTTAAGTACAAGAGTAGCCTAAACAAATTCAACGTTTTTTGGAATTACTAAATATAGTACAAGGAAAAAAGACACCAAATGCTAAGATACGGTTACTATTGTTGAAACATCATTTGGCTACTTCTTTTATTTACATAATTATGACTCTGTTTGGTAATCAACGGATTGTATTAACTGTTAACTGTTAACTGTTAACTAATAACTGATTTGATCAGTAGATAATATCAGTTGTTTATTTAAAGATATTTGATAAAATTAGCTGTTTATGTGTAAAATGACTTAAGAACATGACTTAAAAAAGATTTATAAAAATATGAGTATTATATTTTAGTATTTTTTTTTAATATTCTCATATTAAAAGTTAGATTTTAGATATTTAATTTGACAAAATTAACTCTGATAAAAACATAGAATATATAATAATAATAATAAATAAATAAATAAATAAATAAATAATTAATTACTACTACTACTTTTATTACTACTTTCTTTCTTCATATTAATCAAGTTGAAGTTCAATTTTCTAACACATGAACTTATTAATCAAGTTGAAATTTAGGATATTAGTCTTTGGTGAAAGGAAAATAAAAAAAAAATGACAACTTGAATAATTTATAATAACTTTTGGGTACAATCTTCTTTTCGTCCATTAATTTCCTAGAATTAAACGCTTCTCTTACGAACATTTTCAAAAACAACAGATTGAGTTTAATTCGTCAACTCAATCAACTGATTACTAAACATAATTATTAGCGATTTGACATAGTTAAATAACTAAATACCTTTCAATCCGTCGAAAAATAATTGTTTAGTCATTTATCAAACAAATTTACGACTCAACAAGCTAAACACGCTATTTCTAAATTTTCTGAACGTGGGCGCACTAGCTAGAATAGTTGGTTCAGTATGTCATTATGCAGTTTGATAGAAATAGAAATTTAGTATAGATTCACAATACATGTCAAAGGATTCAATTGAATTCGGGCAAAATGTATATGTGAATTTGAAATATATTTCTTATCCACACATTTCAGTTTCTTTTTTTTTTTTCCTATGGAAATTTTGTATGCAAAATCTATCTTAAATATTTCATGGACCTTAGACCTTCACAAAACCTACAGCTAAGTTGACATAAATGACAAATAAGGGCTTCGATACACAACTTGCTCCTTTCGGGGCTTATCTTGAGTGGAAGTATGTGAGCTTCACATTCAATGCAATTCCCTCTTTTCGGTCATTATCTTTCTCTTGTTTCTTTTTCAAAAACCAAAATGATGCCCATAAATGACAAATCATAACCTGGAAAAAAAAAACCCAATTAACTTGAAATGTTTCATATTCTAATTCCCTTTTGAAAATATTTATTTAAATACTCATATCGGAAAAAAGGCTAATATCTTTTACTGGCTACAATGCTGACTTTTCCTTTATCCAAAGCTGAAAAATCTTAACTTCAACAAATTTCAAAAGGTAAGCAATAATAACTTCCAAGTTATAAGAATATTAGATAAAGTTTGTTTCTAAACAAATCTCCTGTATTTCTATTTCTGAAACATCCACTAATATTGTTATATAAAGAGACATTTACATTATATTATTCTTCAGAATTTTCCTAATAAAATGATAAAGAGATAAAAGAGGAGGGTTTAATATTACATCTTATCTTATCTTAAATAGTAAAAATAAGAAATTTTTAATTTAAAAAGTGTAAAATAAAATATAAAATAATAAATATATACTTTTTATATCAGAAAATTTTTAATTTTACAATTTAAAATAAAATAAGTTATAATATAAAACTATCTTTTTTTTAATCTTATTTTACATTCCATTTTTAAAAGTAACCTGTGATAACCTTAAATTCACAGCAGAGATCCCTAACCCTAAGAAAGAACCTGTGATAACCTGTAATAATCAAATCACCATAACCGGAAAGGAAAATACGATAATGGCCCCAACTCTTTTCAGTTTTATGCGAAACCAGGGGGAGAAAGTAAGCGGAGCGGCGAGGTAGCAAATAGTACCGTACTGTCACCGTCGCTTCTTCAACAACTCAAGTCTCTTTACTCATTCTTCAACAAAGGCAATTCCCTTTTTTCATTGTCGTTCATGTGTTTTACTCAGTAGAGCCTTCATTTGTCAGATCTCGTGTGGTGGTGTGTCCGATTTGCTGTTGTCTGTCATGTTAGATGCTTCCAATTACGATTTATAGATTGGGTTTTAAATTAGTTTCGTGTTGAATCTTTATACTTGATCGTTGTGGAAATTGGTGTCTGCGGTTGATTCATTGAAGCGTGATTTGGTCAGTAATCTCTGATTCTTATATATAAGTACGGTTGATCGTTTTGTGCAATTTAGACCCATGTGTATTTTGTTTTGTAGGTTTTGTCTTGTTTTCTATTGGTTCAACCTTTGAGTTTAAGGTTTAGATGAATTATGCTTTTGCTGCAAAATGTATGGTTTCTTGAATTATCATTTTGGTTTATGATTGGATTTAGGTTAATTTGTCGTGACCATGGCTACCAAGTTGCTGCAACTGCAGTCAAAGGCGTGTCAAGCATCTCAGTTTGTGGCCAAGCATGGAACTGTTTACTATAAGCAGTTGTTGGAGCAGAACAAGCAATACATTCAGGAGCCAGCTACAGTGGAGAAATGCAACCTGTTGGCAAAGCAATTGTTTTACACTCGTCTGGCTAGGTCTTACTTTCTCTTCCATTGTCATCTTGGTATTTGATTTTATTGACAAATGGTTTTCATGACTCTCACTCAATATTACATTTGCTGTCTCAATAACATCATAGCATAATTGTACTGTAAGATGCTAGATCGTATTCCTCAAGTGATGGGTTACCTGTCTCACGTGATCTTCTATCATCTTGCGAGCTGGTTAATTAAATGTCTTTTCTAGGATTGAAAAGTTTCATGCTTGTGATGTTCAACTTAATCTTTTCGTCTTGCTATTTTTCGTTGTATTTGGTCAGATTTTGTGTTAGAGTCAACTACTAAGTTGGTAAGTCCTAGCAGGCCTGGCTACTGATTTTCTAAATTGTGTTGCAGATTAGAACAAGGGCTTCTTTTTACTGTGTTGATTGGCATTGTTTGAATTCCTGTATTTCTCCCTCTAATATGATTGAGCCTGTTGTTTACACCTACTTAGAGGCGATTGCTTTGGCTATTCTTACTTACGGGTTAAAATGAGATAAATTCCTCCTTAAATGAACAAGAAAGAATTGCCACTGGAAGCTCGATAACCTTAATATATGTAGATGCCTTAAACATCATGGTACATTCTAGTATAATAACTATGATCTGGATTATAAATGAACCAAGGAGGACCTTCGTCAAAACTATAAAAACGATGGAAGTCTAGTTAAGATTTGGACCCTACTCTCAGGTAGCAAATGTCATGACCCTATGGCAAAATAGTCTGGATTTTATTTTTGAAGCCAAAAAACAGGAATATCAAAGAGGAAATGATCTGGAGTAGGCCCCAAAGTTAATTGGATGAACTGATTTAGCCATGATGCTTCTGTAAGATGCTCGAAGGAAAAAAATCTCACGCATCACAGAACGGAAATTTCATAAACTAGCTTTGATAGTGATTTCAGAGGAAAACATGTTTCTTGACATAACTTTCTTCATGCATTCTTTTTCCATCAATGCAAATTAGCCCTTGTCTTCGGCCAGTCATTTGCATCGATTTCCATTGTTATTTTGGGAAGTATTTGATGCTTGAAACCTTTTCTTTGTGAGTTTAATGTTTCAACTCTTTTTATGAGACCTTTTCTTTGTGAGTTTAATGTTTCAACTCTTTTTATATAATTACATTTGTAATTAATCTTGGTGTTTAACCATTTGAACAAAACTTCTCCATGCTCAAGATTCTATAAGTTCCCAACTTACAGTTTGCAAGCATATATAATTTAGATGATATCTAACCAACTTGTCTGTAGGATTATATACCTTGAAATTTTGCATCTTATTTGAGATTCCTCTTTTGTAATTTGTTTGCACAGTATTCCTAATCGTTATGAATCATTCTGGAAGGAGCTTGATCATGTGAAGAGCTTGTGGAGGAGGAGGCAGGAACTGAAGGTTGAGGATGCTGGCATTGCAGCTTTGTTTGGCCTGGAGTGCTTTGCTTGGTTTTGTGCTGGTGAAATCGTGGGAAGGGGATTCACTATCACCGGTTACTATCCCTGAGAGAGCTACTTGCATAGAGTATCTTTCATGGAGTTGAATATGTACTCTTCTATTGTCACTTGCGTGATTTAATGGCGAAACATGCAATTTTGTTTTCCTGCAAAATTTTTGAAGCTGAGAAATCAGTTCAATACTCTGATAGTCTCAATAATCTTACATTTAAAGCAGCTTAGGACACTGCTGTTGTTTGTTTTCTGAAATTCACTTTCTACGGATGAATTATGACACTTCAAGCTTCTTTGTTGTTCTTTCTCCTCTTTTATATTGACAACGCCTCCACGTTTAAGTTTTGATTGCAATCGTGTAAAAGAAATTAACATATTGGTTAACCTCATGGGTTGGTCAAAATATCGCGAAGAGCAGTTGTTACCGTATAATCTTGTGGATACAGATCTAAATTGCTTGCTTACGTTACATAGTGTACTTTAAAGTATTTCTTCTCTGTTATCTTCATCTATATAGTTGAACAAGATTCATCCCCATTGTGAAGTAACAGGGTGAACATATTGATAGTAGCCTGTCTTATGCAAGATTGGCTGTTGCCTGGGAGACAGGGATTAACTGTTCTCCTGGGTTTGGATGAATCCTATATCTATTTGGATGCTGGGTTTGATGTTCAAGTTATCTATTTGGATGCTGGATTGGATGAATCCTAGTGCCATTTTTGCTCTATGCTGCTCTATTCACTGGCCTGCTCTGAGGCTTTCTCCCTAGCTTCAAGAGCCTCCCGCCTCCGGCCCTGGCGTTCTCTATTAGGACTATGTTGTTTTAATGCCCTCTTGTCGGCTAAGGCTGCGTCTGTAGCAGATCTTAGGTGCTTAGACGTAGCCTTATTTTGGGTTTTCTCTTGATGTCATGGGTCTCTTTTATATTTTGTACGTTCTCAGTATTTATATTTTGACTGGGGCATGCTCCTGTGACGATGTATATATTCTTTTCTAATGAATATATTTTTAACCATTCATTAAAAAAATTATAGTAATTAAAAGGGAAAAAGAAAATAATTTCTCTTGTTGTTTCATTGAAGTTCATTATATTTCACAAATTTTATAAGAAGTCTTTATTCTTATCCAAAATTTTATATCTTCTTTCGTTAATTTTTTTCATTAAAAATGTTAACAAAGAACAAAAAACTTTTTCCATGTGGACAGTTATGTTGTAGGACAATGATAGCGAATTAATAAATTGTATAAATAATATATATCAAACAAATTAATTTATTATATTTATAGATTACTACCTGTGTTAAAAATATAACAATAATTAATATATAATATTAATTATTAATAATATATTTATTAATTTAATACAATAATAAATTAAGTCTTTCATTAAATTTTTATTTATTACTTAAAATAAATAAAATGATCCAATTTTGTTATTTATAATTCATATTTTATTAGTAATTAGTAATTAGTTTAATTAATGTTTACTGTTAATAAATGAAATTCAAAAAATAAAATTTAATTAATTGATAATAATAAATTAATTATTTTATTTAATATAATGCAAGTAATAAATATGTTATAATATCATTTATTTTATTTACAAATAATTTATTTATACTCATTTTTATTTATAAGTAACTTATCTTTATATATTTTAAAATATAAATAATTATTGATGACGTATGATGATGATAAAAAAATATTTCGCACTTGTAATGATTCTAGTGGATTGATGCAATAAGGAAAATTATTTAGAACTTTTTTAAAGTCTAGCAAACGAATAAGAGAGAAAAATTAGTTATTATTGACACCAAGTATAATTAAACGAGTTCTTGAATTGTGACTACATAATGGATAATGCATAAAAAAGTTCGGTGATCGTTGATGTAGGTTTGTGGATTCAAATTCTCGTCTTTACTACTTTATAATGCTTGTGTTCTTCTTAAGTGCTTTTATTTCTTCAGAAGTACTAGTTGCCTGTTTCTTATTACAATAATTCCCGTAGTTGCACAACCTCTCTGCTTGTGTATATGCTATATATATGTATTACATAGCCAGTTCCCTTCCAGTTGATTCTACCATTTAAGACACTTGTCTTTCTATGCGCATATGCAAATGTGTAAAAAAACATTGCTTTGTGTATGTTTTTTAAATGTTAATATTAAGTACATAATTTGTCCTATCAACTTGAAATTTTACAAGAGAAGGGGTTTTGATCGTATTTATTGTAATTTTTTATTTATTTATGTATTTATTTACATAATGATTTAGCATGTCAGTTTTACTTATTTACTATTTAACCTGCATCACTCTTTTATTGTCATATTCGCATGTGGATTTACTGGAAATAACCTCTCTACTATGTAGAAGTAAGGCTCTATACTATCAAACTTTCCCAAATCTCGCTTTATTGTGGGACTTCGGACTGAGTGTGATGATGATGATGACACTAAGTATAAGGACTCGTATGGGAAGAAAAACTAGCCTATAATTATGTTTTATTTAAATTTAAAAATATTTTTAAATATTAGAAAATAATTTTTAATTAAAGAAAAATTATTTGCAATTAAATTAGAAATATTTTTTTATTATATTACAATGTCTTACTTATAAAATTTTGAAAAAAATGAGTTTTTTTTCTAATTTATAATAATTAAGAAGATTAATTTATTGAAAATAAAATTTAATTAATTTTATTAAAGGAGTCATGATGGAAATGGTTTTTAATTTGAATTTGAAAATTATTTTAAAATCAATTTAAATTTCTATTTGAAATATGAATTTAATTAATTTATGAATCAATTTGTT
>JAOSBK010000205.1:12138426-12153959 GCA_027568895.1 Erythroxylum shatona | reverse complement strand
GTCCAATTTCTATTCTAATTATCTCCCAATTTCCAATGGCACTTGTCAATATTTCCTAAAGTCATTTATCAAAATTTTTATTGCCATTAAACAAAAGTTTCTACTTCCATTTAACAATTGTTTTGCCACTTGGTAATTTTTCCTAGTCCAAAAATACCCTACAATTTCTAAAAATTTCTCCAAAGATTCCCAAAAATTCTAAATCAATTTATACACTCCCCAAATCAATTTTCAACATAAAAAAACCACATTTCCCAATATATTCACATATATAAACAATTATACCCGAAATTGTCAACGAATACATGTATAATTATCTTTATCTGAAAAGATTCAATATTCATGTGCATGTGCATGAGCATGAGATGCGTTTCCTAATTTATCATTAATCTCTCATATAGGTAACGGGATGTTACAATGTAGGATTTTGGTTTGAAAATTCCATGTTGTGATCTTGTTGTCATTGGATGGGTTCTTTGGCTTGGGGCTTAGTTTTGGGGTTCGGTGTGAGGTCTGGGTGGTTGATTGTGAAGTGTGTCTGGTTGGTGCAGGTTTGTAGTTTCTGTGTGGGCCATGGAATGGGAATTATAGTGGTAGCTGAGTGATGTAAGGTCATGGCAGATCTGAAAGAGTATTTCATAAGGAACCTCATCTTCTGTGGCCTTTGATGGTAGGCTGTTAAGAACTAGGTTAGCTATTAGAAAAGCATCGACCTAGTATTTCAAAGGCATGTGAGTAAAGGCGAGAAGAGTAAGTCCAGTTTCTACTATAGCTTGATGTTTTCTTTCGGCTATTCCGTTTTGCTCATATGTGTATGGGCATGAGTATCTTACAGTGACTCCTTCATTTACCAAATAGTCAGCTATATGTTTGAACTCTCCTCCCATATCTTTTTATAGACATTTTATTTTGCATTCAAATCTATTTTTCACCATTTTTTTGAACTTAACAAATACATCAAACACCTCAGACTTAAGTTTCAAGGGATAACACCAGGGGTATCTTGAGAATGAGTCTATAAACACCGCATAATTCTTATAAGCATCAGTGGATATGGTCGGTGCAGGTCCCCATAAATCTGTTAGTATTAATTCCAAAGGTTTAGAGGTTCTACAATTTTTAAAGGCAACTTATGCATTTTGCTTAGCTTGTAGGCTTCAAAAATGTTCAACTGTATTGGTAAAAGGAATACTGTTTTTATTTAAAATAAAGTGAACAAGTTTGAGGGTAGAGTGCCCTAATCTTGCATGCCATCTAGTGACAGAATCTTTAGTAGCAAGGAGTATATGTTGAGTATTCAGTATTTTGGCACGGCTAGGATCTCTTTGATCACGGTTTCCATTGATCTTCTTGAATTCAACTTCATATAGTCCTCCTTTAAGAACTCCTTTAAGCAGTATTTCCTTTGTGGCTAGATCCTTAAACACACATTCATTACCAAAAAACTCAACATAAGCATTATTGTCTTTGGTAAATTTCGAAATGCTGAGTAAATTTTTGATTATGTTAGGTTCATGTAGGATATCTTTTAGGAGTAAAGTGGGTTTGCGTGGGTTAGGTGACATGATATGTGTTTGACCTATATGTGTTATCACCAACTTTGCACTATTGCCTACAAACAGAAAGTCATTACCTAAGTAAGGTGACGTTATGGTCAGATTACTTAGTTGAGAGGTGATGTAGTTTGTGGCACCACTATCTGCATACCAAGCCTGATCTGTTACTGTTTCAGGTGATGCAATATAGGCTGAGTTGTGTGAGTAATATGCGTGATTTGTTGTGTCTTGAGAGCCTTAGATTGAGTTGATATCTGTTGTTTCACTTCCAAAATAGGAACCTTGATCGGTTGAAGGAAACAAGTGTGCCATATTACCTGATTAAGGTCTTGGAGTCGGATTGTATGAGCCAGAGGAGGGTTGAGGATTTTGAGCTCCTAGGTTGTTCATCTTGAAGTTCGATTGAAGGTTTTGGTCAAACCTATAATAGCGCTGAATAGCCAAATGTTCAGGCTTTGCACAAATTTCACAGTAAAGTCTAGTATCAAAATCAAAACGTCCACCATTTCTACCTCTTCCTTTGCCTCGTAGACCTTTGATACCAACTCTTCCACCTCCTCGATTTTTAGGAGTATTGAGCTCAGTTAGATCAGCGTTACTCAGGAATCCTGATTTTGTGATCCTATTTAGTTTAGTGATCCTTTGCTTATGAAGCATTAGCTAGTACTGAGTATTTTCAAGAGAAATAGTTTTTAATTGAGAGGAGATAAGTACCACTACAGAATTAAATTCATGACCAATGTCATTTAGAACACTCGTTATGAGATCTTTCTCCTTGATGTCATCTCCAGTTGTTAGTAACTCATCACCAATATTCATGATTTTGGGCGCAAAATCTGTGACAGATTCTCCTCCCTTTCTAACTGTCTGTAGTTGATTTTTGAGTTGTATAACTTTGCCATTGATTGTTGACTAAAGTGTTTCTCCAATCATGTCTAGATTTCAAATGAAGACTTGCATTGTGTGATTTGACCAATGAGGTTGTCGTTGATTGTTGAGATTAACCAGCTCATTAAGAGCTTGTCTGCCTTCTTCCAGACTAGATAATCACTGTTTTGACGTTGTTTTCATTTTGTGTAATGAATTTTGTTGGTATGTTGTTAGGTTGAAGAATAAATTCTTTAAGGTCTAAGGCTTAGATTGTGGGTAGAATATGAGTTTTCCAGATGATATAATTGTTTCTATCAAGCTTGACTTGTTGAATATTCAGTGTTTTGGCTAGGCTGGGCAAATTTATGTTTAATTGGTTTAGGATTTGAGAGGTGGTATTTTCAGTATGGTCTGACCTGGATTGAGTTGTGGGTGTTGATTGATTTTGTGTTTCTACCATTGTCGTTTGACTATGGCTCTGATACCATGTGCGATTTCAGGAAGAAAGGAAGAAGAAGAAAAAGAAGAAGAAGATCAGAGAAATGAAGAGTAGGTGTTTGTGGAAATGGCTCATAGGTACCGAGAGTCAATTCATTCATTCATTATTTGTTTCAGTACATTCCTATTTATAGATACAAGAGAATCTATTGACAAAAACATGTAATAGATTCAAAACTAATTTATTCTTCTGTTAGTTGTTGCAGATTTATAATATCCAGCTGTGAGGACTTGGGGAGCTCTCTCGGTGTGCATCACATGAGCTTCTCTTTGTTGGGTTGGTCTGTGATCCATTACAGAACAGTGTCAACAGCATCAACCCTTATGGAGCCGGGGGTATAAGAAAGTAGCCGAGGTAGGGCGCGACCAGATAGAACCTGGAATGACGTGGTTTGTAGTGCTGAATGGAAGGAAGTATTGTAACAATATTCTGCCTAAGGAATCCAATCAACCCATCTACGAGGATAATCACCCACAAAATACCAAAGGTACATTTCGATTGTTCGGTTGACCACCTCCGTTTGTCCATCTGTTTGGGGGTGATAAGCCCAAAAAAACTGTAGTTTGACTCCATGAAGGCGAAAGAGTTCCTTCCAAAAATGGCTGGTGAAAACCACATCACGGTCACAAGTAATAGTCTCGGGTATGTCATACAGTGGAACAATGTGTTTAAAGAAAATGTGTATAACACGAGCAGCAGTATATAGATGAGCCAACGGAAGAAAATGGGCATATTTGGAGAACCTATTAACCACAACTATCCGGACCCTTTTCCCACAAGACTTGGGTAATCTATTTATAAAATCCATAGAAACATCAGCCAAAACCTGAGTAGGTAGCTGCAAAGGCTGGAGCAAATCTGCTGGACTCAAATGTCAGACTTGTTACGTCGACACATTGGACAACCCACGACATAAGAAGCTATGGCAGTCTTTATGCCTTTCCAATAAAAATCTCCACGAATCTGATGGAGCGTTTTGTGATGCCCTCATGGGCACTATCATGGTAGCTAGACAGAATAGTTGTAATCAAAGGAGATTCAGGGAGAAGATAAATTTGGCCTTTAAACAAAAGCAATCCATCACAAAGTTGCCAATCCGAAGTAGTTTCAACATTATCAACCTATTTACATACGGTTTAGAGGGTCGTCGAATTCAACAACTCATCCTTGACGGAGTCAAGTAAGGCACTTTGAGGGGAACTGATAGCAAACAAAGAAGGGTCGTCGTTATCATGTCAGGATAAGGCATCCACAACGGAGTTGAGCCAGCCGGCGCTGTATTCAATTGTGAAGATATACCCCATGAGTTTACTAAGTCGATGTTGATGAGGGGGAGTCGTAAGGCGCAGTTCTAACAAGAATTTGAGACTATAATGGTCCGTCCTGATGAGGAAAGATCGCCCCCACAAATATTGTCTCCAATATTGCATGGTTTAACTAACCCGATCAATTCCCTCTCATAAGTCGCGAGCTTCTGATGGCATAGTATCAGTTGCCTACTGAAGAAGGCAATGAGATGACCCTCTTGTTGTAGAATAGCCCCTATACCCCCACCGGAAGCATCACACTCGACAATAAAATCCTTAGTGAAGTCAGGCAGTTGTAAAACAGGTGTAGTAGATAAGGCACACTTCAACTGCTCAAATGCTTCTAAGGCTGCCTCTGTCCATTGGAATGAATTTTTCTTTAGCATCGAATTGAGGGAAGTAGCTATAACCCATAATCACGAATAAATTTGCAATAGTAACTAGTGAGATATAAAAAAATGTGGAGGGAAGTGAGACACTGTGGTTGTGACCATGCCAAAACATATTGCACCTTGCTCATGTCAACCCCAACACCGTCAATGGAGATAGTGTGGCCTAAATATGCCACATAAGCTAATACAAAACAACACTTAGAACGCTTTAAGTAAAGCTTGTGAGCTCGCGACAAGGTAAAGACCTTCCGTATCTGAATCAAATGCTCTTCTCATGTCTTACTGTAAACCAAAATATCATCAAAAAAATACCAACACAAATTGACTTAAAAATTCATGGAATACCTTATTCATCAAGGCTTGAAAAGTAGAGGGAGCATTAGTAAGGCCGAAAGGCATTACAAGGAACTTAAAATACCCATGGTGCATATGGAAAGCAATCTTGCCTACATCAACCTGTGACATCCGAACTTGATAATAGCCTGACCGTAAGTCCAATTTGGTAAAGTACTTGGCACCATATAACTTGTCGAGTAATTCATCGACTACAAGGATGGAAAAACTTGTCCTTGACCATCTTTGCATTCAATTCACGATAGTCAATGCAAAGTTGCCAAGAACCATCCTATTTGGGAACTACCAAAACTGGAGAAGAGGATGGAGATCGGCTAGGCCGAATAAACCCTTGTTGCAGCATCTTGTTACATTGTGCTTTAGTCTCATCCTTCTGACGATGTGGGTATCGATATAGTCGAACCACTATAGGAGTTGTACCAGGAAATAGACAAATGCGATGGTCGCACTTACAGATTGGAGGTAAGCCAGTGGGCTCCTAAAATAAATCTTCAAATGCAGATAAGAGTTCTTCAGTAGTTGTTCGGTGGAAGGATTTTCAATCAAGAGGTGGGTGTAATGGTCTCCATGTCGTGGTAATCCATGAAGTAAAATAGAGGTGCCCTTCAATTAAAAAGTCATAGCGAGTGTAGTAAAATCCCATAAAATAGGCCCCAATGTTTCTAATCATTTAACTTCCAAAACCATGTCAAACCCACCGAGTGGAATCATATAAAAATCTGCTGAAAAATCATGGCCAGCATTGGAAAATAGAACTCGAAGACAAACGCCCAAACTCTTAACTTGTTCTCCATTGGCAATGGAAACGGTGGTGTTGGGTAAGGATTGAATGCAGAGAGAGAGATGTTGAGCTGCTACCAAAATCAAGAAATTATGAGTGCTACTGGAATCGATCAAGCCTAGCATCGGGTGTCCATTTATGAGAGCTAGTAACTGCATGGTACTACCGTGAGACTGCCCAGTAATAGCATGCAACGATATTTCTGGAGCAGCTTCTAAGCTGTCCTCCTGAGGATCTTCTTCAGTTTTATCCAATTCTAACTAGAAAAGTCTCTTGCATTAGTGTGTAGCCGAGTACGGTTCATCAAAATTATAACATAAGCCTTTTGACCGTCGCTCTGCCATCTCCTCCCGTGATAACTTTTTGAAGAAAGGTGTGGGGGTGGCGATTGGTTTGTTTATGGTTGTTGAAGGTGTACTAGAGTTTCTTAGCTGCCATCGTCCTCTCGGTATATTGGTGTTTTTTTTTTAAATGAAGCTTCTATTCATAAGCTCTAGCCAAGTTCATTGCTGCAGATCAATATGGCGACTTCATTAATTGAACATCTAACTGGAGGGAGTCATCTAATCTCGCCATGAACAAATCCACGTGCAAATGTTATGGAATTTGATCAACAACTCGGACTAATTTCTCCTGAAATTGACATTGATAAATTTCCACTGTACATGTTTGGCGTAGAGTGACCAATTCCCCCATGGGATTGCTACTCTCCGGAGGTCCAAAACGCTGAAAGCAACTCTTTTGAAATTACAACCAAGTCATGGTTCCCTTGGCTCTTCTCAACTGATAGTACCACAGTTGTGTTTCTCCCAAAAGATGAAAACCTGTGAGCCCCGCCTTTTCTACCTCGGGTATATTTTGATTCTAAAAAAATTGTTCACTGCTTTGTGCCCAAATTAATGGATCTGCTTTCCCGTCATAAGTCGGAAAATTCAATTTCGCAAACCGGGGAATCATGGTCGATGGATGTCCAGATTGAGGACTGATGTTTCCTATACCTACACCAGTGATGGGTCGTCCTTTTGTCAGAGTACCTATTCCATTGCAGAAAACTATTATAGACCGTTCTTCTTGAAATTGGGATTCAATTCTGGATTCCATATCATCGCTCATTACGTTAGGCTCTGATACCAAATTGTTAAGTTCTCGAGTTATAGATCGCGTTACAGGGCGATTTACAGTAAAGTCAAGTTCAAACAACCTTCTTTTCTCCTTGCCCTTATTTGGGATCTTAGACCAACCTATCATGAATGTAAATTCAGCTCGTTTAAGGGAGACTAAAACCTTGGAATTCAATGAAAGAGAGAACTCTGATCTCGTGTTTTAATAAAAGTTTTTGTTTATTTTTTATTGCTGCGATTGCCATATAAATATGCTAGTCTCCTTACATCATTAGAAGTCCTATTAAGGAAGTTTCACTTTAAAAGGGAAATACGTCAAAGATATACGGCAGAGATAGAAATAACAAACTGACTCAAAACAGAAATAACAACTTGACTAACTACAATGGAAATAAGGAACTGAAATTAACGCTTCTTTCTCACGTACACTTGGCCCACAAATGCGTCCGCAACAGATGCCATAAAAATACATTGCTTAAGAGACCTTCATTTGATTCTGATGATGACTGAAATTGGTATCCTGACTGATCTGAAGTTTGGACATGATGAATTTCACTGCAGACTTGCAAATGCCAAACTGAATGGTTCAAATGATAGCTTACAGTCTTCAGGATTTTCATCAGTTGAAGACAACGCTCAGCAACACCAATCACCTGACACATTGTATGCTGGGATAACCATTGATGATTCAAGTCTTGAAAGTGGTAAAGGGTTGAACTTTGGAATGTTGACTGGTGGCCTCCAGAGCATAGGATATAAACAAGTGGGACATCACAGGAATTCGGCAGGCTATTCATTGCAACCCAGACAAGAGGTGCAGCATACTTCATCCAGGATTCAGCAATCTTCTGCTAAGACTGGTGATACTAGCTATGGAGCTACTGATCCAAATCCGTACAATCAGACAGTGCATCCCAGAAGTAGATAAAACCTCAAGCTCATGCAGACATTTTGATTGTAGTGATGATTCAGATCAGGAGTTCTCGCAACAGACTCTTGTTAATGGAAATGCAAGTGTTGAAGTGATCCAAAAATCTAGCTCCATAAACTTTTTTGATTCGGACAATAATGATTCTGAGGAGAATCTTCCCGGACAGGCAGTTGCCAAAAGACATTCTGGTGTCGGATTTTCTCGACGAACAAAAGGGTTACCCTTGGATAGGAACAAGGTTTATAATTCAATGGCGTCAATACCATTGAAATCTTCACTGCCTCTAGACTATTCCGTAGAAAGAAAAAAACAATCCTATAATCCTTAAACTAACGAAACTCAAGGAAAACTGCAATATCGGGCCAAGAGTTCACCTTATAGGGGAACTTCTGACCGAGGTAGGTCAACAGAACAAGCATCTCCAGAGCGGAGTCAGACTGAGAGGTCGTTGAATAAGGAATCATCCTTAAGGGATTCATATGCTACCACTGCCAAAAAAGTTCCTTCACCCCAGTCCAAAAGCCTAGACTTTTTGACAAATCCTGAGCAGCCTAGATCAGCAGAGCAAGCAAACTATAAGGCAGTTTTAGAGTCTAAAAAATCATCGTTCAGGGAACAAGAACAAACATCCAATCCTCCTCGTGAGACAGCCTTGGATAGTGCTCAAATTTCAAAATTTTATAGTTCATCTGGTGTTACCTCCAGTGAGAGCACAACTAAGAAAGCCAGTCATTTTCACCCAAAACTTCCTGACTATTACTCGTTTAGTGCACACTTATTGTCTCTCCAGCAGAATAGGAAATAAAGATAGTACAGAAGGAAAGTATTATACAAGTCTTGGGTTTATTATTCTTTCACGTCTTTATAGGAATCCTGACGAAGAGTGGAACAAGAAATTGAAACTATACCATAGATCTCTTGGCTGGTGATAGATTCTGTTTCATCTGTTAGTGCTGTGCCCATTATAGTGATGAAAGGTAATATGTATCCACGTTCTTGAGTACGGCTGTATAGTTTTCATATATATTTACAAAGTTTATAAGTTGCTAAAATGAATTGAGCTTGGTCTATGGATAATAAGATTTCCTTTTCTATACATCAGATGGAAAGCTTGAAGAAAGAAAATTGTCTCTTATATAAGTGGTCATGAGATGGGGGATTTTCTTGGTTTGACAGGGGATTCTTAACTCTAATTCAGAAAGTTGAGGGATTGGGATCAGTACCATTGAGCTAGACGCTCATTGATCCGTTATGAGATCAAGTGCTTAGAGATTTTAAGTCCTGAATCTCAGTCATTGTCACGGAAACTGGTACAGTCCAGCGTTAATGTTTCAGATGTACCCGTTTCAGTTCGGAGGTAAAGGATGTTTATATAGTCGAAAACAGCATCTTGTTTTATTATTACTTCTGTATATCTGTGGACTTGCATTAAAGATTGTGATAGACTTGCATTAAAGATTGTGATAAGCTCTCGAGCCATTTTATTGGCACTCGGAAACCAAAAAAAAAATAAAAATATATATATATATATATATACAAACACAAAATTTAAGTAGAGAATGTTGCTCCATTCATAAGGTAACTAAATGCAAAGTTGGTTGAGAACTGCGAATCAAATGAAAGCGCCAAAATATGCTAATATACAGGTGGTATGAAAGGTAAACAAAAAGCTTGTGAAGCCACACCAGCTAGCTAGCTAGTTATATAATTGACCAAATTCCTTCACTCTATGCACTAAGGAGTTCCGTTTAGTTCAGGCTTCTCTAACCAAAGCATTAATTACACCTTTGAAAGTCTCTGCAACGTTTGGAAGAGAAACCAGAGCTCTTTATACGAGTAGGCTGTTTTCTTCCCTTTCTTTGTTTATGGTAGTGGCTCAAAATTTCCTATATATAGACATGTGCAATTAAACATGAATATTGTGAATATTATTGATATATTTGGTATTAATTTACAAAATTTTTATTTTAGACAGCAATGGAAAAAAATAGCAGCAGAGACTTAAATCGTCATACAACCATATTGCAGAGTAAGGAATTGAAGCAGGTGCTTTTCATGGTTCTACCATTTTTGTTTTTCCATTACTGAATCCCAGTATGTTACCTAATGCCATACTGATGTGGGCATGGTTGCAGTACATAATGGAGACTAGTGTCTATCCACGGGAGCCAAAGCTACTGAAGGAGCTCAGAGATGTCACTGCTAGTCACCCTACGTAACCAGACCTCCTTTCTTTTTCCTATTTAGTATATAATCTTCTTTTCAACAATCCTATTTTTAATGCCTTTTCATTAAGATTTATAAGAAAAACTATTAAGAATATTCCATAATCACCCGAATGTAATAATATTCCCTCATTTTTTAAGAGCCTATTTTACGTACCAAAACACAGATTAAAGAGATAATGGAAATTGAAATGCTTTATTGAAGAGAAGAAAATTAGCATCTTGAGGATTCTATCATCTGCTTAACATAAACTCGTTGCAAAGTACACTACAACGCACTACTTCACTATTCTGAGGATACGCCCCACACGTACATTTAGAAAGATGATATATATTCATGTTTCAAGTTGCTGTGCACACTTCATTCGATGAAAGAATCGGATTATCCAAACCCTTGAACAAGTTCTGTAAATTTATGATGCAGGGCTTTTTATGGTACATCCCCTGATTCAGGTCAGTTGATGGCATTGCTTTTGAAGCTTATAAACGCAAAGAAGACAATCGAAATTGGAGTATACACTGGATACTCTCTTCTCCTTACCGCACTTGCAATTCCTGACGATGGCAAGGTCTTTTTTCCTTTCATACCAATTGGTTTAATACATACATACATATTGTTGAATCAACCAAGACTAGAGTTTCATTCATATGAGTTGTGGTACACAGATTACGGCCATAGATACTGTTCGTGAAACTTATGAAATAGGATTGCCAATAATAAGAAAAGCTGGAGTTGAACACAAAATCAACTTCATTCACTCTCCTGCTCAACCAGTTCTCGATGAACTCCTCGAAAATGTAAGATACCCCATGAAAGACCATTTCCACTTCTTTATATTCACGTACACACTCATGCAGACTTAGACACGGAGAAGTCCTAAAACCGAATCCTTAACCTCGAATTCAAACAAAGAACTCAGTACTATTAAGACTACTAGTTGGAATAATTATTTCTTTAGTCTTCTGATATACATTGCAGGAAGTTGAGGGAGGGAGCTTTGACTTCGCCTTTGTAGATGCAGACAAGGGAAGCTACCTGGAGTACCATGAAAGGTTAATAAGGCTAGTCAAGGTTGGAGGGATAATTGTATATGATAATACACTGTGGTTTGGCACTGTTGCTTGGCCTCAAGAGGATGTTCCTGAGTCAATCATGTCAACGAGGCTCTCCACCGTAGAATTTAACCAGAGGATTGCAGCTGATTCTCGTGTTCAAATGTCACTTGCTCCTCTCGGTGACGGTCTCACCATCTGCAGACGCATTTCCTAGTTTTTCACTTAAATGATTTATGTTTGAGTTGTTTAAGGAATAAATGGAGTGCACTAGGGTCGTTGGGTAACAGTGAATTGATGAAATTGAGCATGATTATCAGAACTTTATTGCAATTGCATTAAAGACATTGACGTCAGTTAAATATAGTTGATCAGGAAGATTTTAAGATCCTTTTCTTTTTGTCCCCCTCAGATCTTATATGCTATTTTTCTGGTCTCATTTTATCTCAACCATCTATTTATGTGGGAATATATTTGATCCGGAAGATTTTAAGATCCGTTTTCTTTTTGACCCCCTCAGATCTTCTGTGTCATTTACCCTGTCCTATTTAATCTCAACCATCTATTTATATTAGGCCTATTTAAATAAATGGTTGAGATAAAATGAGATAAAATTAGGACATAGTAAAAGATTATGTCCCCCCACATAAATAAATGGTTAAAATGAAATGGGACAAGATAGAAGATCATGTCCCACATAATATTAATAAACTTTAATTAAGAAAAAAATGATTGCTATTATTATATCAAATTTTTTGAAATTCAAATTTGTTAAAATTTTATTTTACATTCAATTTTAATATATTTTAATTAATTATATTTAATTACTAAAAAGAGAAAATATAATTAATTTATTATATTGTAATTAATTAACTATATCTAAAATAATTAATCAATTATATTAATTAATTAATTAACTAAAATTTAATTAATTAATTATATTTAAATTAATCAATTATTTATATTTTATTAATTAATTATATTTTAACCAAACAACCTAAAGTACTTCAAAATATTTGCATTATGGTTTTTCAAAATAAAGGGCAATAAATTATATATCACAATAATCCGTAACCTTAGAGGGAAAAAAAAAAAAGATTACAGATTGATCAAAGCATTAAGAGAAGGGCGAAAAAGTCAGCCGTAAGAATCATCGTCCATATTCAGCTATTCATCTTCAATTGCGAGTTGGATCCAGAATTACACAGCGTTAGGCTAATTCCTCGCTTTCTCAGTCACCCGAATTCCGAACCGGGTACTTCTCCTTTTATCGGCCATTTGATGTCACGATCCTATTATATGTCCTTTTGTTGTCACTTCATTCCGTCTTTGTGTTGGCAATCGCTTTTTTCAAGTTTGTGAATTTAACAATGAGTTCAAGAAGAAGACTCTTGTTTTCTTCTTTAATCTCGTGAACTTGGAACTTTTGAAAGTGGATTGGGATTGTTGTTCATTTTTGACATGGTATATTGAATTGTATATGTGGAGTGTGAATCAGATTCAGGAAAATGGACAACGAAGTCAAAAAGGCAGTACCTGTGTCGAAGGTGGGGTTGTTAGAGAGTCAAACATTGTATCAGGTACTGATGTCAACTGTTTCATGTTTCGTCTTCTGCTCATGTTCTTCTGGTTGGCTGCTAACTTTGTTAGTTTGTCCGGACAAGTACTGTTTCTTGTTCCAGTTCTTTTTATGTGAATATTGGTAAAATGTTTTTGTTGCACATATAGTATATCCTGGAAACTAGTGTCTTGCCACGTGAGCCAGAGCCTCTCAGAGAGCTCAGGAGTGCTACTGCTAGCCACCCGAGGTATTCCTTCTCCATATCATCAAATAATGGTGATTCTTCTTTGGTAGAGGTAGTAATATCCACTCAAATTCAAGTCTGTAATCTTGAAACAAAAGAGTCTTGCTTGTGAATGTTTTGGATTTCCTACTGATACTAAGTTGCAGAGTGCTGAGCTAGTGTATATGTGAAATAAATTGAAATAATTGGTAAATGTGTTTTCAAAGAAAAATAAATTGAAGGAAATCCACATTAATTGAACCAAATTTATAGAATGAAAAACATAGACTATGTGAGTTTGAAGTGCTTAGCATGTTCATCAATTGCCAAAAGGCTTAATTTTATGAATTTATATCATTGAGTATGTAGAGCTACGATGGCCACTGCCCCAGATGCAGCTCAATTGATGGCTATGCTCTTGAATCTAGTGAATGCGAAGAACACTATTGAGATTGGTGTTTTCACTGGTTATTCTCTTCTCCTTACTGCTCTCTCAATCCCTGAGGACGGCAAGGTGATATTCTGACAGATCAACAGTTTGCTATACCTTTTCTTGATTATCTTAAAGACAAGAAAATTTCTTGCAGATTACTGCTATAGACGTGAATCTTGAGAATTACGAGATAGGATTGCCCATTATAAAGAAAGCTGGTGTTGAGCACAAAATAAACTTTATTGAATCAGAGGCTCTACCAGTTCTTGACAAGCTACTAGAAGATGTGAGCATTTCATGTTTCAAACTCTCTTAATACATCTTCTATCACTTGAGATTCATTTATAATGGATGGAACTGCAGCCTGGAAATGAAGGCAGTTATGACTTTGGTTTTGTTGATGCTGACAAAGTGAACTACTGGAACTACCATGAGAGGCTGATGAAACTACTGAAGGTTGGTGGGATAGTTGTATACGATAACACACTGTGGGGAGGCACTGTGGCTATGCCGGAGGAGTATACTCCAGAGGGTATGAGAGAGGGTAGACAGCTTACAATCCAACTTAACAAAAAACTTGCAGCTGATCCCCGTGTCCAAATTTCTCATGCTCCATTAGGTGATGGGATCACAATCTGCAGGCGTGTTGTCTGAGTTTTGCAATTATCTGTTTGTTGTTGTTGTTAATGCTTTCCAAAATGAAGAATAAAATAAACTTCGTGTCAAATATTTTTAATTGAAAGTGTTTCAACAAACATTTTTTATTGTCAGTCACAGTCACTTCCCAAGCAATATCTCTCACATCATTTGTGATGGAATTGATGAAATTTAAGTTTGCTGGATTGATATTCACAATCACTTCTCAACCAATGCTTAAGTTTGTTGTCAATCCAGCAAACTGTTTGTTGTTGTTGTTGCTTTTCATTGTTCTTTGTGATGGAATTGATGAAGTTTAAACAGCCATATGAATATGTACTTAAGCACCGATAATGGGAAATGGGATATTCTGTACTTGTAAACATCGAAGAAGATTCAGCATAGGCCACGTTAATGATCAGTCAGGGAAATTGGTGGTCTTTTTACGCATTAAGTGTTGCTTGTTTCACGACATATAGGATGGAGTTGGTTCAGGTACAATGGTAGGCGGATGGGTGGGAAAAGATGGGTTCATGACGACCTCATTTGGTGGTATAGGAAGTGAGTTGGATGGGTTGCATGGTTGAAAGATAAGTTCATCCTCCAATATAGAGTTTCTCAGGTTAGAAAAATATGTAATAGGATTAGATGAAGGTGTGAAAACCAATTCAAATGAAGGTTGGACGAATGGTGTGGAAGATTCAAATTGTGATTGGCTAGTGGGTTCAGTTAAAGGGTTGTAAGTAGTAATAGGTAAAGGGATGGCAGCCCGAGATTGTAAAGGCGATGGGCCTTTTGCCTTGTGGCAAAAAATGCATCCTCTAGCTCTTTGTTTGAGTTAATTTGGATAATCACGTGAACTCAATATTATGAATTTCGTGCCAGATTTGGTATTATATTCAATTTTGACATGGTACTGTACCAATACTGATTAATATTAGGTACTGTTTTGAATAATTTTTTAAATTTATAAAATAGTCCTTAAATTTTTTAAAAATTACAAAATAGTTCACTATCATATTGTATAGTTGTAGTTTATTTAATTTAGTTTTTTATATCTTATCTATTTTAGTTTTTATATGTCTTTATTATATTCTAATTATTTCTATATATAATATATATCTATATATAATAATTATCTAAATATAATAGTTTATTGTAAAATAATGAAAATAATTCAAATTTTTGTATTTTATCAAAATTTTGAATTATTTTTTTTAAATTGTTATTTTTCATATTCCATTTCATTTTATATTTAATTAGATATAATCACAATTTTAATTTAATGTACAAAATTAATTTAATATTTATTAATATGAATAAATAAATTTAAAATATATTTTTAAAATATATAAATTTCAAATAAATTTTGATTTAATAATTAAATATATATAATAAATATTAGTTTATAAATAATAATTTTTAAATTATATATTTTTAAAATAAATAGATATTTTTATTTCAAATAATACATTTATTTATCATAAGTAATATACTGAACTACAAACCTAATAATAATAATCACATAAATAAAATAATTACCATTTATAAATTTAAAAATATTAAGAAGAAAATTTACTTTATTAATATA
>JAOSBK010000205.1:12098823-12115898 GCA_027568895.1 Erythroxylum shatona | reverse complement strand
TATGTCTAAGAACTTGAGTTCACTAACTTAGTATCAACTATACTAAATAAGGTAGATTCCACTAAGAACAAAATAAATGTAAGAAAACAAGTAATCAATTATATGCCATGACTACCAAATAAGATTAGGACTTTAATCATATATTTGGTTACTCCCACTATTTTATTCGAAATAATAGCCCTCACTACTATTCAGAAAGATTACTCTAATCTCTTTAGTGGAGTAGGATCCCATTTAAATATAGTTGACCTTAAGTTTGCTCAAGAAACCAACTAGACTTAAATTAGGTAGATAACAACTTTATCAATCACATCTCATGTGACTCCTAGATCCGTTAAGTGACAACTCTTGCCAAAATATATCTTATATATTGTTTCTAACCTTGCCTCTAAATTCATCTGATCATGAGTTTGCTCATTCAAATCACATAAATTTAGTTAAGTAAAACTCACTATCATAAGATTAAACATGTTCAGGTTAAAGCGGCCTTGGGTTTGCTCAACAAGCCTACAATAAACAAAACTTTAGTTTATTCTTATAACAATGGAAGACAATAATCACGTTCTTAACATGTACTTAAAATTTTGATGAAGGATTTAACTTCATATGTCTTATCAAACAAAAATTTTACAAAATATCACACGTATAAAACATACAATTTATGCATCGAATATATATATATATCAACCATATAAATAAAGTATACAACTTATGCACTCATAATCAAATTATATGCATAAAATATCAAGCTCCGTTTGATTCTAGTTATTGATCTTCATAATCTAAAATAACATTTTCAACTCCTTGGAAAAATAAATAAATTAAATTCCTATTCCAAATAGAAATTTAATTTGATTTGAAAACAATTTTCAAATCTAATTGAAAACTATTTCTAATTACCTTGACTCCTTTGATAAAATTTAATTGAAAACAATTTTCAGTAAATTATTCTTCTTACTTATTATAATTTAGAAAAATTCCTTTTTCAAAATTATTAAAGTAACACTTTCTTATCTGATTAGAATATTTCTAATCTAATTAGCAATTACTATTTCTAATCTCAATAGAAATTACTTTTCCTTAATTAGAAAAATATTTTCTAATATTAAAAGGAAACTACTTTAAACAATTTTCAAATTTAATTAAGAAAGTCCTTTATACTGTTTATTTAGAGATTGATTTCTTAATAAATTAGAAATCCTTTCTTTAATAAATTAGAAAATTATTTTCAAAATTATTAAAGAAAGCACATTTTTCTTAGTTAATAAATGAAAACACTTTTCAAAATTTAATCAAGAAAAATACTTTTTCTAAAAAACAAGAAACTTATTATTCATAAAAAGAAACAATTTCTAAATAAAATGAATAATAATTCTCTAAAAAATAAAATCATAAATTTAATTTATCTTAATCCTATTGAAATAAATAAATATAATTAAGAAATACCTTTCTTAATTATTTAAGAAAAAATTTCTTAATTTTAAGGAGTCTAATTAATTACTTTCAATCTAGTTGAAACTAATTAATCCTCATTTTATAAACTACTTTTCTGATTAATTAATTTCAATCCAATTGAAAATAATTAATTCTAATTTTAGAAATTACTTTTCCAAATTTGGAATCAATATAATTATTAATCTTAATCATATTACAAAATAATTACTTTAATTTTGGAATTGAATTTTGTTTTTAAAACAATTTTAAAATGTTTAGAATAAAATTTATTAATATTACATTAATCTTAACCCTAAAGCATGTCTTATTCTGATACTAGAAAAGACCAAAAGAGTATCCAAATACCCTTTATTCTTAGTTTTAGGTTAGAAAAAAAAATCTATAGCCAAACAAGCCCATTCCTAAACCTATGTCCAAACATCATCATCTTCATCTTTAAGAAAACCCTAAAACATAAAGATGAAAAACTCTAGCAACTCATCTTGTGCCGTTGCATGCCACCTGGGTTCTTCCTCTACTGTTGTCACTGGTTACAAGCTTCTCTAGCTCTGCCTCCTACTCTTGCTTCTACCACGCCTCCACTTGAGGCTCCTCACCACTGACACCTAATTGACGTCGCCATCAATGAAGCCCAGACCAAGCTTTCTAGAAGCTTCATCGCCACCACTGGATGCTTCTCTTTTCCCTGCTTCATGTCGTCTATTATGTTTGATGGGCATTAATCGCCCATCGTTTTAGTAATGCCACTAGTGAAGACTCCACCAGTGGCTAGCATCGGTGAAGAAGGCCTAACTAGGAAATGCAACCAGAAAGACGGACAAAAAAAGGTGAAAAACAAAAAATGGTTGTGGCTAACACAGAACAAGACAATCCTTACTCTCTTATTTGCATCTTATTCCAACACAGAACATAAATAAGGAGGACGTGGGATGGGTTTTTAAGAACAAATCATGCAACAGTATCATAGGCAGTACACACTAAACAAACCCAAATGCCATCGAGTTTTTCCAGAATTCTCAATTTGGATATCTAATTTTGTGGTTTAGGGTTTGCATTGTATTAATCTGAAACACCTTTCAGATTTAGGTTTCAAACCTTTTGTAATTCAATTTCAAAATTATAACCAATAACAATCAATCAACTTAATTAAATTATAAAATTAAACCCAGACTCTGATACCACTGTTGGAAAATCGGGTTGAGATCTAATCTCGATCGTAGCAGAACAATTACAAAACTTTTTTATGACTTTTGATTTTCTGAAAACCAAGATCTATTTAATTCTATAAAAATAATTAACACAAATCATAATAAAGTGGAAACTTAATTCGTACCTTATTCCAAAGTTTGATCTTTATCTTGTTGTATCCTTTGAATCGTTTCCGAAACCAATCCGTCTCAACCACCATAGCTGCACAAATGTCTGACCTCTAATGGTATCCACAAAATGAGTTGAAAGAACTCTGTAACTCTTATAAAGAGGGTTAAACAAGAAGTGCTAGCTCCATAAAGCTTAAGCCTATTTATAATAAGCTTTAGACATTTTAGTAATTTAATTGAAATTAAATTCTAATGTTAATTAAACTTTAATTAAAATTAAAAATAATTCTAATTAAGTACCAATTATGCCCATATAAGATTCAATATCTCATATTGATCCTTATTTATTAAATATCTCATATTTAATCATAAAGATTCTCAAACTTTACAATCAAGTCCAACTTGATTAAATTAACTTTGCTCTCTTTAATCCATTATATATGTGAGACCCATTAGGTTCCTAAATATGTTGGCAATGATTATAAAATCTAATTTTAATTGTTGGCAATGATTATAAAATCTAATTTTAATTAATAATTAAAATTAGATAAATTAAATTTTCTTTTAATTTATCTATAATTATTCAATTAAATAATTTATTATCATACATTAAGATTGGCGTCTAACAACACATCATGACCACTCAAATATTTAGAAATGTCAAAGTAGTTTTGACTAACCTTTCTGTGCATAATTTTTTATAAAATTTAATCATTTTGTCATATAATGTTCCGATTAGACATAGAGCATAAAATTAATGTCTACTCTATTTTGAGTCTTAATCAAATTAGTTCTATGTCATTAGCTATTGATTCAATTAATGATATTTGTAAACTATTTACAAAACATCATTTCACCTTGGCCAATGATTTCTTGAATTAATACTAATCGAGAACAACGAAACATTCTTCCTAATTACTTTAGGGTGATGAATCGTATCTTGATCACTCAACTATCTCCATATAGTTTATACTACATCCACTGACTACCGATTAAATGATCTATGATTAAATAGATCATAAGTAGTATCAAAACAAAGCCTTCCCCATACAAGATATGTTTGATGACCTCAAGTCAAAAGATCACTTATATAATCATCACAATGAAAATTTCACAGATATACAAATAATGTTTCAAATGGATTTCTCATATCGGGTTTGTTCGATGAACTTGTTCTCTAGCAAGCACCCACACGTTTGTTTAAGTATCTTTATACTTTAACCTATAAGATCGGCTACTTCCTTTATAAGGAAAAATGAAATGTGTGCTAGTCTTTTTTACGTTCAGTAGACAATAGTAGGCTGTAGTTATAGATGGAGAGAGAGAGGGAGAGGGCATGTGTGTTTCGGAAGCAAGGCATTTATTAACCCTCTATAGAAAATCGCTTTTCTGACATTGGAAATTTGCTATATCTACACTTAGGGATACCACCAACACTGTGCCGCCCACTCTTTCTACCTGCGTGTTTAACACAGATTGGACTTCTCACTTCAGTCTTTTCTACTTACCGTTACTACCCTATGCCTTCTGTCTAACACGTCCTCCTTATAAGACAAGGTTTTAGATTTAGTCATAACGTGTTTTCACAATTGAAATTTTTACTTCTTTAGAATCTCTTCTCACTAGACACCTACCATCTTGCTTGCCACTTTCAAAACCTCTTAGTGAGAGCTCCAACTTTGACGAGAACAAGGGTGTTTATTGTGTGGGGTTTTAACAGTTTTTCAGGCCCAAATTAGTCAGATTATTTGTTTTCATTACTGGTATTCTCTGTGCATAACCAAGGCTCCCTTTAGTTGGCAAATTGTTTATTATTTATCGTAGTTTTATTTTATTGCTATTTTATTATTTATTAATTTTCTAATTATTATTAGTCCATTTTATTATTATTATTATTATTATTATTATTATTATTATTATTATTATTATTATTATTATTATTATTATTATTATTATTAATCATAGTTTGCAGTGGGGTCTATTAGTTTCAGCTTTTAAGTATTTCTTAGGATACTATAGGCGGGAAACGTAAGAGACATGGGTTAGGAGGGATTCCTTCAGATCAAGCGAATATAATTAGTGCAAGCGGGTCGGTATGCGCAACTTACAAAAATAATGACGGAGATGATTTAATAAGGATAGGCTCTTAGAACGTGGGAACCCTCACAGGAAAGTTCTTAGAATTGGTAGAGATTTTAGACAAGTATAGATACATGTAGCATACATTCAGAAGACTAAGTGGACAGGAGCTAAAGCAAAGGAGATAGGGGGTTCAAATTAGCATACTCGGGAATCACGCGGAAGCAGAATGGAGTAGGTATCTTAGTGGACAAGGGACTTATAAATAGGATAGTGGAGATCACAAGGGTCAATGATAGGATAATGGTGGCAAAAATTATTCTAAGCAGTGTGGATCTCAATATAGTATGTGCTTATGCACCTTAAGTTGGCACAGACGGACAACAAAAATGAACATTCTGGGAGACGCTGGAGGGGGTGCTTCTTCAAATCTCTAATACTGAGCAGATCATCATAGGAGGGGATTTTAATGGGCATATAGGGGTAGATTTAGACGATTATACAGGAACTCATGGGAGCTTCGGATACGGCACTAGAAATGATAGTGGAGTTGATTTATTATATCTGGCCATAGCATATAAGTTAGTTATAGTAAATTCCTTTTTTAAGAAAAACATAGCACACTTGGTGATGTTTAAAAGTAACACCACTAAGACGCAAATTGATTATTTCTTTGTCAGCATAAGCGCTAGATCATGGTTCAAAGATTGCAAAGTGCTTCCAGTCGTATGCCTTTCAACCCAACATAAATTGTTAGTTTTGGATGTAGGAATTAAGGGATGGAGGATGGAAGACACAACTTTTTACCAAGCCATGCTACAGAATTAGATGGGGGAGACTCAAAGGGGACATGGTAGAACTTTTTAGGACTCAGGTTAGGAATAATACAACATGAGTTGTGAGTGCGGATGCGAATCAAATGTGGTAGGGAGTAGCCCTCGTAGTGAGAGAGACCACCACTAAACTCCTACGGGTATCTAAAAGATAGGGGAGAGGATGGAATCCTGGTGGTAGTCAGACAAGGTCTAGGGGATGGTAAGGGCGAAAAAGAGAGCTTTTAAAGATCTATTGGCAAGTGCAACAGAGATGGAGCAGATTATTAATAGAGTAAGGTATAAACTGGCAAAACAGAAGGCGAAGAGGACTATCTCAGTGGCTAAAGGAGACGCTTATGAGTATATGTACAGGGATTTGGATACGATCAAAGAAGTGAAAAGAATTTTCAAGATAGCAAGAGCGAGGGCACGTAAGACGGCGGATTTCAACCAAGTATGCTGTATACGTGATAAAGCAGGACAAGTATTCATAGATGCCTAAGCCATCGAGCGGAGGTAGAAGAGATACTTTTATAGCCTTTATAACGAAGACATATTGGTCAATATAGAGTTAGAGGAACCTCCCGCGTTAGGACAATGTCTAAATGAGTACTCTTGGGGAAGGATCACAAGGGGAGAAATTACAAAGATTTTGAGGAGGATGAGGAGTGGAAGGGCCATAGGATCGGATGACATCCCTATATAGGTATGGAAGTAACATGGAGCTTTCGGTATTGAGTGTTTAGTTCAGCTATTTAATGTGATCCTCGAGTCAACCAAAATACCAGATGAATGGAGATTGAGTAGGTTGATCCCTTTGTATAAGGCCAAAGGAGACATTCAACAATGCCAAAACTATCGAGGAACCTCCCTTTTTTTATTGGGATTTCTGGATTATGCAATTTCTAGATTATTATATGATGATTTTGAAACCTTTTATATTAGGTAATCTAGTATCCTTATGTATGAAGACAATCAATTCATTCGTTGTGGTCGGACTCTATTATGGATTTCTGACCTACCTCCTCTACGTTTTTGCCAGCTTATCTTTGTCAGTGACATGTTTCGATCTTCTTCCCCATTACTTAGAAAGAGTGAGCCACCGGTTCAGGTACAGGATACTATCATTACTGCCCCGGACAATTAGACATCCAACCCGTAATCGCAACGACCCAATTGCAAGAGCGGAGCTCTACCAACTAAGCTATATCCCCCCAAGTTAAGTGGAGCATGCATGAAGGAGTCAGATGCTTCTTTTATTCTTTTCTTTGGCGCAGTTGGGTCATCCTGGACTTGAACCAGAAACCTCACCCGTGAAGTAAATCATCGCACCTACGATCCAACCAATTGGGAGAGAATCAATAGATTCCCTTTCGGGAGCTATTCATCCTTCCCGAATAATATATATAGAATATATATATAAAGAACATCGTATTAGATCTGGGTGGATCAAATGGCGGAATGCATCAGGTGTTTTATGCTATAAAAAGGTCTCTGTAAAACTCAAAGGAAAGTTCTATAAGATGGTGATTCGACCAACTATGTTATATGGGACAAAGTGTTGGCTTACTAAATGTAGACATACGTGATAGTTGTTGGTTGCAGAAATGCATATGCTTAGGTGAATATGTGACATTACCATAAGAGATAGGGTACGGAATTAGGTAGTGAGAGCCATACTACAGGTGACTAGTATTGCAGATAAGTTGAGAGAGAAAAAACTTAGGTGGTTTGGACATGTGAGCAGGTTGCCCTCTGATGCTCCGATATGACGCTATGAGATAATAAACCTTAGTGGCTACAAAAGGAGGAAATGAAGGCCTTATAAGACCAGGAGGGAAGTGATTAAGAAAGATATGTTAGAGTTGGCCCTCACTGAGGCAGTTGCTAGAATTAGAAAAGCCTAACATGATAGGATAAGGGTAAACGATAACCTTTAGAGTCCTTGTGCCTCATATTTATCACATAGGAAGTCCAACCCAAATGGCCTTTAGGCCTTTGGAGTGGGGTACTCAGTGAAGTCCCCTAGGGCAACTAACGACGAAAAGAGCTGATCTTTATAGAGTGTAAAGTACTAGCAGATATGATCAACCATTAGGTATATCCTTATGTACTGTCTTGTAATTCTATTTACTTAAAATTTTCTGCGTGTTTAACATACATCACTATTTTCTTGTCGTATTTGTATTGTGAGTATACCGGAACAGCCTTTCTACTATGTAGGGGTAAGGCTGCGTGTTATCAGACTTCTCCAGATCCTGCTTCACTACGGGACTTTAAACTGGGTGTGATGATGATGATAATGTCTAATCTCAATAGAACAATGACTAGGAATATTTAGAAATAATACATAAATGCAATATGAATCTTATAATTATAATCTCATTATAATTTCATTTTCAATATATAATTATCCTGTGGACTTTATCATATACATCTAAACATGTACAAAATAAAGAATATCTTTAAATAATTTGTTACTAAACTACAATCAAAGCAGTTGGTTGTAGGGCACAAAACAACAAAATAAATGTGAAACAAACCGGGAACAACAATTGGTGGATGAGATAAAGTTAATTTCACATGAACGGAGCCAAGGTATTTTTGATGTATCTGGCTTACATGGTTAGGCATGTTAAGTTGTTAACCCACAGTCAGCTGAAGCTGAAGCTTACTTGTGCCTTTGTAAACTTGTCGACTCTTCACACGAGTGAAGAAGCATGTTACGCTCAGAGCTTGCAGGTTCCAGTTGCTAAATTTCGTTCTGTTTTTCTGGTTAACCAGTGAGGGAGGCATGCATTAATAGCCAACCTCACAATACAGTGATATTAAATAAAAATAGGTGCAAATAGGATATTTGCTATGTTCTTGGCACTTGCTTCATCGACGTGTCCAAAGGCAGATAGTCGGTGGTGGGACAACTATAGTAAAAAACCTGCCATGCAGTTTCTTATATTATGCGTGCAATTCTAAAAAAATTAAATTAAATACCACGGTTTGTTTCTGTAGTAGTAACATCGAATTTGGAATTGGCCGTCTTTGAACATTAAAAGAGAGAGGAAAAGGAAAGTTGGCAGCCAAGGATCAATAAGTGAATGAGAAATGGAATTGATGCCAGCGGAGAACTCCCGATTGGCGAAGAAACATGGATTCCGATCGCTGAAACTGATAAACGACGAAATGGACAAATTACTAGGGGAACAACCATTCGGAGCTGACTATGGTCGACTTGAAAACGGCCTTCTCTACTATGTTCGCTGCAATTCCAAGCCCAAAATGCGCGCTGCTCTCGCTCTCGCTGTCAAAGCCGGGTACGCGGGCCCCCCCTTCCCCCTCCCCCCCCAACACTTCAATTTGGAAGTAATTTTCATTTTTTGTATTTGTCCACAAAAGAAAAGAGAAAAAGTAGATGTGAACTGCTTTTGATTGTTGGGAATTTGTTGGCAGCTCCGTATTAGAAGAGGAGGAAGAGCGAGGAGTGGCTCACATCGTGGAGCATCTTGCTTTTAGCGCTACTAAGAAGTATACCAATCACGATATTGTTAGGTTTCTTGAGAGTATTGGGGCTGAGTTTGGTGCCTGTCAAAATGCTGTTACCTACGCTGATGAGACTGTTTATGAGTTGTTCGTTCCTGTCGACAAGCCTCAATTGCTGTCCCAGGCCATCTCTGTCTTGGCTGAGTTCAGTTCTGAGGTAGGTTACCCTTGAACCGTTATGCGCTCCTAAACCAAGAGTACGTGAAACATGTCTGCGCACTAGTTTTGTCATTTTACAGATTCGGGTTTCGAAAGATGACTTGGAGAAGGAAAGAGGGGCTGTCATGGAAGAGTACAGAGGGCATCGTAATGCTAGTGGAAGAATGCAGGATGCCCATTGGGCTTTGTTGATGGAAGGTTCAAAGGTTACTGTTGCGTTTGGTTTCAATTATTTGGTTTGCTTTTGTACATTCTCTTTTTTGGACATTCATACACCAAATGAATTTGATAGGAAGTAAAATAATTTGTCATTACGTCTTGAGTACTCTATTATAGTAGTATTGTTTTTTCAAAAGAAATGTTTTATTGCAGTATTCTGAACGCATACCAATAGGGTTGGAGAAAGTAATTCGTAATGTTTCTCCTGAGACTGTAAAGCAATTCTATAGGAAGTGGTACCATTTACAAAATATGGCACTGGTAGCTGTTGGAGATTTTTCTGATACCAAGGTTAGATGTGTTTGTATATGCATATTCTATTGCAGTTTTAAGTGCACTTTCTAGTCAAATTTCCTGACAATCTCTTGCCTCCATATCTTCTTTTAGAGTGTTGTTGAGTTGATAAAAGAGCATTTTGGGCATAAACAATCTGCACCTGACCCACCTATCATACCGATCTTTAAAGTTCCGGCACATAAGGAACCCCGTTTTTCCTGTTTTGTCGAATCTGAAGCTGCTGGGGTATGTAACTGCATGTGAATCAGTACTGAAAAATAAAGTATGGGTTCTGATGTGAATGCCATAAATAGTAATGCTGTTATCTTTATTTCCTTGCACAGTCTGCAGTGATGATTAGCTATAAAATGGTTGCAGATGAACTTAAGACAGTTCAGGACTATAGGAACATGCTTGTGGAATCTATGTTTCTGTATGCTCTAAACCAAAGATTCTTTAAACTATCTCGTAGAAAAGACCCACCATACTTCTCGTGCTCAGCTGCTGCAGATGTTCTTGTTCATCCACTAAAAGCTTGCATAATGACTTCAGCTTGTAAAGAGAGAGGCACTCTGGAAGCCTTAGAATCCATGCTCCTAGAGGTATGTTTAGCTAGGTTTAATTTTTGTTCACTGTTACTGCAGTGATGCCATATGTTTCAGGTTGCAAGGGTGCAGTTATATGGGTTTTCAGAACAATGTTTCAGGTTGCAAAGGTGCGGTTACATGGGTTTTCAGAACGTGAGATATCAATTGTCCGAGCTTTACTTATGGCTGAGATTGAGTCAGCCTATCTTGAGCGTGATCAAATGCAGTCAACAAACTTGCGAGATGAATATCTACAAGTACATTTAACTAGAATTTTCTGTTTATTTGGACCATAAATAAATATCACCAACCAATCAATTGTCTCATTTTGCAGCATTTTCTACGAAAGGAGCCTGTTCTTGGAATAGAGTATGAAGCTCAAATTCGGAAAACCCTTCTACCTCGTGGGTGACTGTTATTTCATTGATGAAGTTACTGATTTAACACATTACTATAATAAATTATGATACATGATGTGATTGATCTTGCCATGATTTTTTCATTGCGCAGAGATATTGGCATCAGAAGTGTCGAAATATTCAGATAAATTACAGACTTGCTGTAACTGTGTCATCAAAACTGTTGAACCTCAAGCTTCTGCAACAGTTGATGATTTGAAAAAATTGTTATTGAGAATAAATTTTCTTGAGATGGAAAGAAACATTTCCCCATGGGATGATGAAAACATTCCAGAAAAGATTATCACTACAAAGCCAACACCGGGGTAGAATTAATTGAATTGTTTCCTTGGATTATTATGCCCTTTTATGCTATATGGTCGTCTTCCATACTTCTTCTATGAGATAAGCTCACCCATCAATTCCTTTGAGGGAATAGAAACAACATGCAACATAACTAAACATGTTGGGGCATGATATCATCAAATACTTTACTTCGATGCACTAGGCTTTTTTCTTTAATTTTAAGTGTTAATGATGCATTTGCATGGCTTATTAGTAGTGATACTAATTCAAATAACTTATTAACTTGCTTTTTGAAAAGAACGGAAGGCTTGCTATTTCCTCTCATGTGATGTTATGCTAAAATAATTGAAAGGAATATAGCACTTTTATATGGATATCATTCAAATCTTCTCTTTCTGATTATACAAAAATATTTCATTTGTCATTTGTCATTTGCATTTAATATTCATATGAAATTCACACTTGCATTCATTTAATACTTAATATAAAACATTTGCAAATTAGCTATTTCAATTGCCGCATTTTATATATCATGTTGTTTTTTAACTTACAGTTCTAAACTTGATCATATAACTCCCGCAGGGATGTTGTGGATCAGCGTGTGTATTCAAATATTGGAGCTTCTGAGTTGTTTCTATCAAATGGCATGAGAGTTTGTTTCAAGTGTACAGACTTTCTTGATGATCAGGTACAAACTCTTGTAAACATGAGGTTCTTCATCATGGATCAGATCCCTTCAAATATAAGCTGAGGTTACTATGTATTAGGAATCCTTGTTACTTGAAATAGAATAAACTCATGCCTTGTCAACAATTGGTTACTAATATTCTACCTGTCCTAAAAATTTGAACAGTGTGTATAGGATCATCACTGTTCTTCTTTGATAGTCCTCTATTTAGTTGGTTCCTTGAACAAGAAAGATATTTTGTTTGGTTGTGTTCAATTTTCTTGATGACTGGCTACTTGAGCTTGCAAGAATTGTTGACTTCTTAAGGCACAATCAGAGTGACTTTGGAAGTTTATGCACCAATGTTGATTTTGGCCTAATGACCATCTTAATGTTTCAAGAGTTACATCTAATACCATTGGATATATTCATTACTCCATTTTTGAGGATGAATCAAGCACGATTAAGGTAGTTTGGAATACAAAGATTTATTCATTTCGTCCTTGGATTCATGAACATTGGGCATTTGGAATGTGATTAATCATAGACAAGATAATTAATGGCACGGATCAGATAACATATGGGTGTTGGTGATGGGGATGATGCGTCTACCAGTGTCTTTGGTGGAATACCTGAACATGATTTCATTTTAGGGCATTTTCTTGCCGAGCATATATATGAGAATTGAGGCTTGGAGAATTCTATCTGAGGAAGAGGAACATAGAGGGTGTTGGTTCTTGCCTAAGATATTTATGAAAGGAGAAGTATCTTTTTGTGTGAAACTTTGCACTTTGTAGTTGATTAATCTTTTTATATCCCATATGAACTTGTTGTATTGGACTAACCTACCTAAGGTGGGTACTACGCAAATACTATTTGCAGTTCTTTCCAGTTTCATTGAAAATGCTTAGGCTATTTTTCTTCGATGGTGTTCTGGTAGTTAACATTATAGATATATGGGGGTTACTTGCAGATGTGGTAAAATGCATGATAACCTGCACCTTTTCCACCATAAAACAAACTTCTTTGATGGGGTGACTTGAATGAATTAATGCATCTATTGAGGACTCAATTCTTATCTGCTGCTTTTTTTAACAGGTTATCTTTACAGGGTTCTCATATGGGGGCCTCTCAGAAATCTCAGAAACTGACTACATTTCATGCTCAATGGGATCAACCATTGCTGGAGAAATTGGTGTATTTGGCTATAGACCATCAGTGCTAATGGATATGCTTGCTGGTAAGCGCGTTGAAGTTGGTACAAAGATTGGAGCCTACATGAGAACTTTCTCTGGTGATTGTTCACCATCAGATCTGGAGACTGCCTTGCAGGTATGTTTATTAGACGTTATGAATAACTAGTTATATATCATAAGAATTATATTAGCACTTCTCATTAAAGAAAGTGGCTTTATGATGCAATTATTTTAGAAATTTGCAATTTTGTACCTGTCTTTATTTATAGGAGGAGGATATGATTTGTATTAGGGATATTTAGAAAAGAGAGTAGTCTTTAGGAATATTGACTAGACAAGTTTATCTTACTGTTTTGGATATATTTTTATAATTTGAATTCCTTATGAACCCACTCCCTTCCTGACTGTGTACCAATCTGTCCATATTTTTCTCATAATTGGACTCATGTACTCATACTTGTCCTTTGAAAAGTAAAGTGAGATGGTTGTGTTCTATTCCTCTAAAACTACACTTATCCACTTTGTCCAAAGCAATGGGAAGAGCATTATAGGAAGTTAAGTTGATTCAAAGGAAGGAAGACTGTGTGTTTATCCTTGTTGTGGGATGGACAGAGATGTCATATAATGGCTTCATATCATCCCATTGTTGGTGATCATTTTCATCTATGTGGATTTGGAAGATACAGGGATTGAAAATCAAGTTCCATAGACCCAAGTCTAGCCTTTTGAGGGCTAAGTCATCAATTTAAGATAATGCTTATGATACAAGCTCCACGGAAAAAGCAGCAGCAACGCCCTTGCTTGTGTATTTTCACCACTGCGGGACACGTGGGGAAGAAGACTCATTAGAACTAGGGTTTGTTGTTTTGCAAACTGAGGACAACATGGGACAATTGGTAACAAAAAATGGAGAAGTGGTGGAAGTTAATTTCAGTTACAGGTTTGTAGCAATATGGACTGCAATTCATTATCCTTACTTTTTGGCATTTTTCTGTTTGATTTCTCATGCATACATGTTAATGACCTTAGAAGGCATGGAATTTCTCATTCTAAAAATTAGTGTTCGCTTGAGATCGGAGGGTTCTCTCTATTTCTCTGAGCCTTCACCCCACCTTTCATCATAGGTCGTAAGGGTCATAAGACACACATATCTAAAGTCTCTGAGGTTTCGGGGCTCAAATTTCTCTATGATGCAGCCAGTAACTCGATCTCAAACTCAATCCCATATAAATTTGGTATTGGAGCTAGGGGTTATGGGGGAGCCATGCAATCTACAACAACAATTCAAAGCATTCTTTCAGCAATATCAAGCTAATAGGGCTGCTGATTTGGCTAGGCAACATGAACTTTCAACCCAAATGGAGGCACTCTCACATGCTCTGGTTGGATCAAAGGCGGAGGGTTGGGATGCTGCTGATAGTAGTATAGCTGGAGCACAAAGGTAGCTATGTGTAGGAAATGAGTTAGGTGAAGGGGGACATTTTGTGCTCAAGTATTCCAAACTTGACTTCTCTCACTTTAGTGGTGCCACTAATCCTCTTGGGTGGCTCAATCATTGTGAGCACCTTCTCCATCACCGACGAACACCAAAAGAAGAGAAGGTTGATCTAGCCTCCTATCACCTTGAAGATGATGCCCATATTTGGTTCCTCAAGCTAGAACGAGATCAACCCAACCTCTGTTGGGAGGAGTTCAAGGACTTATGCCACGTACGGTTTGGACCATAGCAAAACTTTAGAGGACTGGCACAGTGGGGGAGTACCAACGCAAGTTTGAGTTACTAATGGCTCGAGCGAGTGCTCTTATCTCTGAACAAGAAGTAGAGATATTCCTCAGTGGCATGTCGGATTACATTGTAGTGGAAATGGAGGCCAAGGGTCCGCATGATGTACATGAGGTGATGAGTCTTGCTCGGCTATATGAGAAAAAAAACTGTCTAGCAACAATCGGAACCAACTCAAAATTGACATCTTCCCATCACTCGCAGCCATCAAATTGCTGTGACATTGACTCAGCCTTGCCATCCTTTTCTGAAGCGGCTCTCTGGACCCTAAATGGAGGAGAGAAGACTTAAGGGACTTTGTTTCAACTGTGATGAGCATTATGTTTGAGGCCATCAATGCAAGAAGTTGTTCTAGTTTGAGGTCTAGGATGAAGAAATGATTAAAGTTGGGGAGCAAAAAGAAGAGGAAACAGGTGCAGAGTTGGAAATATCCATCCATGCCATCATAAGTATCAACTCACCCCAAACCATGATTGTCAATGGCTTAATTCAGAATATTCCAGTGGTAGTGTTAATTGATACCGACACCATGCATAGCTTCGTGGACACCCAAGTTGCCATCCAATTTGGTTTACAAAAAGAACTTTGTGCAGAACTATGTGTAGTGTTCGCAAATGGGGAGTGAGTACAAAGCCTTGGTGTGTGTCTAAGGCTGAAGCTACGATTGGGAGACTACCATTTCACCCTATATTTTTCTTTTTGTCCCTTCCTAACTTTGATGTAGTACTTGAAATCAACTGGCTGAGCTATTTGGGCATGGTCTATTGGGACTTCATGCAAATGACATGAAGGGTCGGTGGTGGAACTCCAAAGGAGTGGACATCTATTATCAAGGTACCTTGTGCCATCAACTACAAATATTATTAAGATGGACTGACAAACAGAGATACAAAGGTTAATAGTAGAATTTGAAGATATCTTTTAGGAGCCCATTACATACCTCCTCATAGGTTCAAGCACCAAATCCCATTAGAAATCGGCACCAACCCAATTGTGATTCTACCATATTGGTACCCACATCCCAAAAAGATGAAATCGAGAAGTATGTGTGCGAAAATGATGGACAAAGGAATAATCTGCCCAAGCCAATCTCATTTCTCTTCACCGGTCCTTGTAGAAAAATTAGATGATAGTTGGCGATTTTGTTTAGATTTTTGCACCCTTAATGAGAAGACGGTATTTGATAAATTTTCGATTCCTATGATAGAGGAATTATTGGAAGAACTTCATGGAGCTACCTTTTTCTTGAAGTTGGATTTTCACTTTGATTACCACCAATTTTGAATGGCATCAATGGATGTGGAGAAGATTGCCTTTTGAACGCACCATGGACACTTCAATTTGTGATGCCCTTTGGGCCTATGAATGCTCCCACAACATTCCAGGCACTAATGAATTAGGTTTTTTAGAAATTTTTGTGCAAATTTGTCTTAGTATTCTTCGATGATATTCTAGTGTACAACCCTACTTGGGTAGAACACTAGCAACATCTACGAGAGGTATTTTCTACATTGAATCTCAGTTTTTACTCCTTAAAAGATTCAAGTGCTTATTCAGTGAAACCTTTGTGTCATATTTGGATCATGTTATTTTGAGGTTTGGGGTTGTGGCAGATAAGCGAAAAATTGCTACGATGCTTAATTGGCCAAGACCCACCACCCCACGAGGACTACGAGGTTTCCTTGGGTTACCGACATTTTGTACAAAACTATGGAGTTATTGTACCCCACTAGCCACAATGCTACGATGGAACTCTTTTTCATGGACAAAAGCATCCATCAATGCCTTTTAAAGTCTAAATGTTATGGACGATCAATCACAATAATTAAAGAACAATGCGAAAATAAACAAACACACAGATTTACGTGGTTCACCAAAATATGGCTACGTCCACGGGTGGCTAGGGTTTTTTTATTCACTATGAATTGTTTTCAGATAATGCGATACACTAGGAGAATAGAATACAAATAACATAACGCTAGGGTTTTTTTTTTAGTTGGATCCGCGAACGTGGGCCTGGTGTAAAGTCCAATATATTTTATCAGGCTCTATATCTCAATAATTCTCCCACTTGGAGACTGATTCAGTCAACCCAACCATCTTCATTCTCCATGCCAATGTGCCCAACAAACTCACCTAGCCGCAACATCTCCCACGCTATGGTAGAAGACCAACTGAGGCCTTGCACAGCCTCAGTTTCCTAGCATCCACACCTTTAGTCAACATGTCTGCCGGATTCTTAGCACCATCAATCTTCTTCAAACACATCTCACCTTCTT
>JAOSBK010000205.1:12079994-12091416 GCA_027568895.1 Erythroxylum shatona | reverse complement strand
ATTCTTCCCAATGTTTGGAACTCAAAGGGAGTTGCCTACCAAGAAGTTTATGATAATTCTCTGATATCTTTATTCATGAAAATAGCTGGCTTCTTATAACGAAGCTTGCAGACTCAATTTAGAATACTTGCCAAAATAAACTTCTAATAAATAAAGACTCTATCCAAATAAACTTCTAAGATAATTGACTAAATCTTTTTCTTTTCAAATAAACTTCTAATAAATAAAGACTCTATCCAAATAAACTTCTAAGATAATTGACTAAATCTTCTTGTTACGCCTCCGATAACTCTTTCCAATAAAGGAATCCATAACAGTCTTATACCAACTTAAATAATTGAGACCACTCAACTTATATTTCGTGATTTTAGACATTGTAAGAATCACACATCTGACAACATAACCATTTTCATCGACTATATAAAGTCATGTTAGGTAATCAAGCCAAGGCAGAATATTGACCCAATGTACAGCCATAAGAAACCCAAACAACCACAATTAATTAATGTACTACAAATCCAACGCATAGGCAATTAGCCACAGTCAATTAATTCACTTCAAAACGAAACAACCTCATTCAAAGGATCCAGTGTTAAGAGAACTAGACAGCCACATTCAATGGTCCAATGAAGGGATAAAGGGAACCAAATACACGGAAATTGTTGGAGGAAAGGTTTCATGTTGGAGAGTGATAGGAGAATGTGGAGATGGCACATGTGCCGTCATGCATTGGCGCATGGGTGCGGATGCGATATGTGTATGCAACATGTGTAACTCACTCGTGAAGCTTCTGATGGCTAGTCTTCAAGGAGAAGGTTGTCAATGAGAGGCACTTTTATTGGTGCGAGAGGTAAAGACAAACGACAATGACGACTAAGGTACAATTCTATTGTACATAGTCTTTGAAAAACAAATACAGATAATAGGAGTATTTTTCTATGCTATGTTTCATTGATACAAGTTGCCTATAAATACAGAATTTAGTCATCCTCTATAAGAAAGTTTTGATTCTAATCAATAATTATGATGTAGCTTCTTATTTTGTAAAGTCAATCCTAAATCACAATTTTCAAATTATATTTACATATTCTATAACACTTTCTCTGAAGTTGGGGTATAGATATTAATTATGCCCAGCTGTTATAGATATAATTAACTTGAATCCTATTTAGAGCTTTAGTGAAAATATCACTGAATTGTTCTCTAGTTATCACATACCTTGTGAAAATTAAACCCTGGTGTAGATTTTCTCGAAGGAAGTGACAATCAATTCCTATGGGTTTGGTTCTTTCATGAAAAACAGGATTAGACACAATGTGGACAGCAGCTTGGTTATCACACTACAGTTTTGCTAGTACTAAAGGCTTGAGACCAACTTCGATCAAAAACTGATAGATTCACTTTATCTCACATGTAGCTTGCGCCATAGCCCGATATTCTGACTTTGCACTTGAACTTGAGACAACATTTTGCTTCTTACACTTCCATGAAACCGGATTTTATCTAACAAAAACACAATATCCTAAAGTGGATAATATGAGCAGGTCCATGATTTTTATAGACAATGCCACGTCCAAGTGTTTCTTTCAAATAACAGAGAATTTGATCTAAAGATGCCTAATGGTTAACTATTGGGAAAGACATAAACTGGCTTACGACATTAAGGTATGCAATATCTGGAAGTTTTACTATAAGGTGATTCAACTTTTCAACTAACCTCTTATATTTTGCAGGATCTTCAAATGACTTACCATATTTTGTAAGCTATAAATTAGGAGTCATTGGAGTATTGCATGGTTTAGCTCTCAATTTTCTCATCTCAGTTAGTAAGTCAAGCACATATTTCATTTGAGAGAGGAATATTCCTTTCTTACTTTTGATACGTCAATTCTTAAGAAATATTTTAATGTCCCCAATTCTTTTGTCTAAAATTGAGAATGGAGAAAAGATTTAAGAGAGGAGATCTTTGTAGTGTCATTTCCAATAATAGCAATGTCATCCACATATACTACCAATGATGCCAGTTGTAGACTATCTATAAATTACACAGTGATCAGACTTGCTTTTCTTCAATCTAAATGTTTCAACTGCCAGACTAAATTTTTTAAACGAAGCTCAAGGACATTTTTTCAAGCCATACAAAGATTTCCAAAGACAACAGATTTTCCCATTCTCCCCCTTAGCAATAAACCTTAGAGGTTGCTAAAGTTCCTTCTGGATATCACAATGCAAAAAAGCATTTTTGATATCTAACTGATGTAGGTACCAATTCTGAATAGTTGCTATAGAGATAAATAGCTTGACAATGAAAACTTAGTAATGGGAAAAGTATTAGTCAACTCCATATAACTGTGCATAACCTTTAGCAACAAGATGAGCTTTCAGACAAGCAATTGATACATCCAAACTTACTTTAATTGCAAAAATTCATTTACATCCAATAGCCTTCTTCCTGGAGGTAAATGTACCAAGTTCCAAGTACCATTGTCATGTAAAGCTTTCATTTCCTCTATCATAGCATTACGCCAGTGAGAGTGCGATAAGGCTTCATGAACAATTTTAGGAAGGGAGTTGGAATCAAGTGATGCAATAAAAGAATAGGAGGAAGGTGACAAATGATCATAACATACAACAACGGAAACATGATAAGTACACTAACATTTACTTTTGTGAAGAGCAATAGGGAGATCATCAGTAGAAACTGGATCTGATGACATAGGTACTGGTCCAAGACATGAATCAGGGGGATCTTGCTGTCAAGAATAGATATAAACAATAAGACGCTTAGCATGAACAGGAACAGGAGATATCACATTATATATTAGTAGATCATCATCTTCCCCTTGACTAATACGAGCAGAGGACAGATAATAAGGTGTGTGTTTTAAGAAGGTTACATCAACGGATACAAGATCCCTACCGAGGTTCAAAAATGGCATCTATAACCTTTTTGTCTTCGAGAATAACAAGTAGAATGCATTTTAGAGATTTGGGGTCCAATTTAGTGACTTGCAAAAAGACATTCGTTGTAAGGGGTCTCATCATAAAGAACAAAAGACATTTGGTTTATCTGAAAATAAACTGTAGAAACTGCATTAGCCCAAAAAATTTTAGGAACATTCATTTGAAATAACAGGTCTCTTGCAGTCTCAAAAAGTGTTACATTTTATAATGGTGTATCTACATAAAGATGTTTGATGAAGGGTGCCATTCTTGGTCATATTGGATTGGAAAGGTACCGATAAGTATTATTTAACATTATCACTTCGTCATGTATGAATTGTGACATTAAATTAGGTTTTGATCTGAGCACTAAAGTCACAAAAATGAGAAAATAATTCAGAACTTTTCATTAAATATAACCAAATCACGCAAGAATAATCATTTGCAAAGGTAACAAAATACTTATATCCAGTTTGAGACATGACTAGACAGGGACCCCAAACATCTAAATGAACCAATTTAAAAGGAGAGCGAACTCTTTTATTAACTCTAGGACTCGAGCTAAGATGATATTTTGCAAAATTACATGACTTATAATCCATAAGACAAGTTATGGTATTAAGGACATAGTTCCTTGAGTGGAGGAAGAGAAGGACGCCGCAATTGAGAATGTACCTCAAAGGGAGTTCAACCCCGTCAAGGATGTAAAGACCTCCAGATTCATATCCTTTATCAATAATTTGCTTTGTTATAAAATCTTGAAAGAGGCAACAGTTAGGAAAGAATGAGACACAACAATTTAGTGTACGGTAAGTTTACTAACAAAAATTAAATTGTAGGAAAAATTAGGCAAACTTAGGACAAATGACAAGGAGATATATGGAGTTGGAGTGGCTATACCAGACGCAAAAACCCCGAGAGATATCAACTAAAGTAACAGGAGAATTAGATTTATGTGGCTGAAATGTATAGAAGAGACTGGAATTATCTATCATATGATTTGTGGCACCATAGTCAATGACCCATTTTGAGGAGAAAGTAATGAGACTTGTATTTGGTTTACTTTACTCCACAATAGCATTGACAGGGGATGAAGATTTTAATGATTCTTGTTACCGAGAGAAATTGGCAAATTCACTGTAGAAATTAAGACAGAATTTTCAGATGTATCAGTAGTTGATGCGATGTAAGCTGATTGATTATTTTGATTCTTAATATGCAGCTTTCTATAATCGTGTTTCTTATGTCCTGGTTTATGGCAGTAATGATACACAATCCCCTTGAATCCTATACTTTCAAAATTGCTTGATCCACCTCCTTTGTTGTTGTGATTCAAAAGAGCACTATTAGGTTGAACAAGTATTGTACTTTCTGTGAGGATCACTCTACTAAATGTATCCTGTAAAGAAGTAATTTCAGGACTAACAAGAATCTGAGACTTTGCAATTTCAAATCCAAAAGGAAGACTAGCCAAGAAACTCATGACAACCATCTTCTCTTGTTGAGCTTATTGTTCTTTAATATCTGAACTAAAAGGCAATAACATATTGAGCTCCTTGTAGGTTTTCTTAAAATCCATGAAGTAGCTTGTCAGATAATTTTCCTGCTCTTTTGCATGATAAAATGCTTAACACACCTCATAAAAGCTAGAAATATTCCCTTTTCCAGAATACAAAAAAATTAAGATATTCTATTAGCTCCTTAACAAGTTCACAATGATTGAATCAATAGAGTTCTTTATCTATAAGAATAAATGAGCATCATCTTTCAGCCATGTCCATTTTGCGTCATCTTTGGGTGGATTGTTAGTCAAGTGATTGTCTCTATCAATGCTCTGCAAGTACAGTCGGGACTGTCTTACTCCATTCCAGATAATTAGGATCCTGGACATCACCGGACCCAAATTAAAAACAATTACTGATTTATTGTCAACCATATTAAGATTAAAGTTGACAAGAAAGCCCAACACCTACTGCTTAATTAAAAGAAACACTGAAAGGGGCCAAATTTGAATCGGTTGAGAATTGAGCTTTACTACTGATCAGATTCTGATGATCAGGGGTGATCAGAGAAATTTCTGGTGACAGTAATAGCCACATGCACTGGCATGTGAGAGACAGGCAGACATCTTCAGGCGGCATGTGAGGCTCATGATTGGAATTTTCGGTGGTCAAATTGTGAGAGTGGCTGAACTGGCAAAGCCGCTTCTTCCTATGCCGACATTGACAACAAAGGTTACTTTACAAGGGTGGTCCAAAACTTGCACAAATATTGCTCCCTTGGGCAGCATTAGAAACTTGAGAGGAAAAAAAATTTTCCAGTAAAAATTCAGGAGTATCAGATGTTCTGATACCATAAAAAACATAGATAAGAGAGGCATTTTTTTGTGCTATGTTTCACTGATACAAGTTGTCTATATATGCAGAACTTAACCATCCTGTATATGAAAGTTTTGATTTTAATCAATCCCTATAATGTTTCTTCTTATTCTGTAAATTTAATCCTAAATCATAGTTTTCCTAACATATTTATATATTCTGCAACAGTCTTGATACACATTTATAGTATAAAATGAACAACTAATTACTGAATCCTATCTCTATAATCAAGCTTATACTATTTGCTACAATTTTATTTGATATTTAAATATTTGATGTCATTTTATTTAATGTGTAACCATTAGCTTTCCTTTGTTTGTTCTGCTTGCAGGGTGGAATCCCAAAACCTCCTGAACCAATTTTCCACTTTAACCGTGATGATCTCAAAGGGTTGCCTTTTAATTTCCCTACAAAAATAATTAGGTAGTGTTTCTGTTAGTGGAGAAAAAGATATATCTACATCTAACATGCATAGAATTGTGTAGATCCAGTTTCCTTATTGTGTTGACTTGTTCAGACTTTTCTTGAAAAATAAACAACTCTTTGTGTCCTTTTTTCCTCATGAATCCAATTTTTCATCCTTCCCAATCTCTTCCACATCAATGTTTTTACTTCTCTTCCCTAATCTTCTTTAAATATCTGAGGTGCTGCTCAGTTTTGTGCGTTTATGATACAATCGCTTATATTAAATATCTAATACCTCCTAACAAATGTGGTTTATTTAGAGAAGTAGTGAGGAGCCCCATGGTGGAAGCACAATGCTCAGTGCAGTTAAGCTTTCCTGTGGTGCTGAAGAATGGGATAATGGTTTGTAGTCCTCTTTTATGTTCAAATTTCGATAGTTATATAATTGGTCATTCTGTGGTCTTTAGAGATTTCCAATTTTTCTATAATCAGATATCTCTTTCTTTTTAAAAAACTTAACTGGCAGGTCGATGAGATTCACAACATTGGTTTCTTGAGCAAACTTCTTGAAACGAAGATATTGCAGATTCTCCGTTTCAAGCATGGCCAGGTGTGCATATTACATTCTTGATTATGACAGGTTATAACTAGCCGTGAATTTACTGTTATCTCTATGCTTCAGATCTATTCTGCTGGTGTCTCAGTATTCCTTGGTGGTAATAAACCTTCAAGAACTGGTGATATCAGAGGTGACATAAACATAAACTTCTCTTGTGATCCTGACATCTGCTTAAAGCTGGTTGGTGCTTTGTGGCTATAACTTTTCCTTCATCAAAACGCTGTCATCATTGAATCGGTATTTTATGGTAATTCAACTTCTTTGCAGGTTGATCTTACTCTAAATGAGGTATTACGCCTTCAAGAAGAAGGACCTACAGATGAGGATGTCTCCACAGTGCTTGAACTTGAGCAAAGGGCCTATGAAAATGGACTACAGGTAAAGATTCTATTGTGACTTAAGCTTCCCATTTACCTGGCTAGTTAACTAGAGAGACAAATTGGGTGCATTCTTTCACTATTGGTGCTTTAATTTGTTGCTTCTACTGATTTGCCTTTATTCTTTCAGGAGAACTATTGCTGGCTGGAAAGGATCCTACGAAGCTATCAGTCAAGGACATACACAGATGATGTGGGCACCTCATTTGAGGTTGGTATCAATAATTGTGTTTTTGACTCTTTGATTTAGTTATGTTATGTGCTGTAACATGTTCTTTTTAATCTGTGAAAGCAACACATTTATTCAATTATCATTTAATTACAGCAGTAGAAGAACGATCAAATTAGTTGCAGCATGTTCAGACATAGTCTTAGTTGGCATAAGCACGTCCTTGTTTACTATTCCTTGTAAAAGTTAGAAATGCTACTGTCAAGTAAAACTAGATTAACGAAAAGAAAGTTAACATGCATTGGTTTCCTTATGTTCCTTGGGTTGCTATAATTATTCTTCATTTCTTTGGTGAAGCTTCTGGATGAAGGGCGGTCTAAAGTTAGGCAATCTCTTACACCGTCATCAGCACAACTCACGCTGCAAAGGATATTGCCCTATCCCTGCAAGAGGCAGTATACCTCTGTCATTCTAATGGCCCAGACAACTCGCTTGCAGTTTCTGAGGTCAATTTTGCAATTACAGCGGACTTCTTTTACTACAGAAGCCAAGGTAATTAGTTCGACTATTTTGTAGATATCTTGTTGCTAGCAAATTGGGCTGTCGGGACATTATTGTTTGTTTCGAACTTTCCTTATATAATTGATAATTATATGACTTGCAAATAAATTTGAAATCACCATGTAGAACATGGATAATGTTTATATATATATATATATATATATATATATATGTATGTATATATGTATTGTGTGTGTGTGTGTGAGTGTGAGTGCGGGCATTTACTCTGCAAAACCTAACCTGCTCCACTCGCTTTACCAGAGACCTTGTACATTTAAGCTTTGCATTTCCGTTATAAATCTTAAGATCTGATACATATGGCTGGTTTTTGTTGTTAATGTCAGATTATAGCAACCATTGCCGGATTGACCATCATAGCTGTCAGCTTTTGGAGAAATTCAAGGAGTAGCCTGAAATCTTAGGAAGCTCACTTATCTGAGCTGTGTACAACAAACACTACAGCAATTAGAATCGATTAAAGAGTGTTAGTAGATATTATGCGAAGAAAAATATTCATTCAATTTCCCTTTTGTACGTTCATATCAATACGCCGAATGTGTAGCAACTTGAATCATTAGGAAAAGGAAAAGAATGCCATCCTTTTCGTTAAGAGTTCATTTAAAGATTTAGTAAATTCGAGAATATGAAAATTTGGATCTCAATTATACGTGTCACTTATTAACTTTCTATTTTTCATTTATGTCCATGATTTGTATAATTTCTTATTCCCAACTACCTCATCCAGTGATAGAATCAATATACATATTCACTCAATTATTATGCAAGTTTAAAGGATATGGTTTTTTGTTTCACCAAGAGTCAAATCTCAATAGAGCTTGAGACTTTGTTTGTATATATGTATATAAAATAGTAAAGTGTCATTGCCTGAAATGAATGTCGAATTAGTGGTTGTCTATACTTGTATTGGAAGCCCAATTCTAGTCTGTGACATAAACTAGGGTAAGGACAAGTGAGCCCATAATCAACGTCGAACCAGTCTGAGGCTAAAGGGTAAAAGTGACATTTTATGACGGAGACGAAGTTAGGGTTTTATTATCTACAATTTCATGCGACTCTTTCTCTCCAACGCCAAAGGTTTCTCTCCCGTCTGTCTCTCTCCCTCTCTATGTTGCCTTTTAAGCATTGCCTTTCTCTACATGGGTTACTGACAAAATGCCCTCTTCGAAACCATTTTTAAGTAAAATTTATTGTGATGTGAATGCAGGTAAGAATTCGTTCTACGAAAATGGTGGAGAAAACAAAGGGTAGAAAGGAGGAGGTGGTCACCAGAGAGTACACCATCAACCTCCATAAGCGTTTGCATGGCTGGTAACCTTTCTCATCCGTCTTTTTTTTTAATCGCCTTTTCTTTCTTGTTCTTAACCCATTTATTTTTCATTATTACTCTCTCTCTCTCCCCCTCTTCTTTCTGGTCTTTGAGTTGGATGTGTAGTCTTGTGGTCTTTTTTTTTTTTTTCTAACATTCAGAACTTCTATTTATGTTATTTGAGTTAAAATGTGACGAACTTGTGATTTTTGAATGGTTGACTCTGAACTGGGGTGTCGGCAAGTACGATAATATGGCTTGTGATGGCCTTGTCCTATTCGATTTTGACATTCCGTAAGATTTTAAATGCATCTGGAGAGAAAGTATTGAAGGTTTTTTGTTGATATTTGTGTATTTAACTGAAGTCAATATTATGTTCAATTTGTTATCTTTAGTTTAGTCTTATGTTGTTGGAGGCAGCTGCATTCAATTCATATTAGTGGAGTGATTAATGGGTGTTACGTGTTGAAGGAAGAGAAGAAATGTGGCTCAGCTATTCATGGATGGATAATTCGTGGCTTTTGAGTTAGAGAGAAGAAGAGTGTTATGGATTTCGACTCATCTGATATTTCTTTTGATATTTTGGTTTGATCACCATTGAAATTGAACTATGATTTGTCAATTTGGGAGGGTTTGATAAAACCAATGATTGTTAGGAGCGAATGTGTCTTGATTTATCGTTGTATTTCTAATAGAGTAAGAGAACTGAAGCTGATTTGGTCATTGACTTGTCATGTTTCTCATATTCTTGGTATGTTGGGATATGAGCTAAAATTTTGTAAGTCGATGAATGTTTACTTAAAATTATGCAAACAGCACTTTCAAGAAGAAGGCACCCAAAGCCATAAAGGAGATAAGGAAATTTGCCCAAAAGGCTATGGGTACAACTGATGTGAGGGTTGACGTGAAGTTGAACAAACACATCTGGAGCAGGGGCATACGGAGCGTGCCGAGGAGGGTCAGGGTTCGCATTGCTCGAAGGAGGAATGACGATGAAGATGCAAAGGAAGAGCTTTACTCACTCGTAACTGTTGCAGAAATCCCATCAGAAGGGCTGAAGGGCCTTAGCACCAAGGTCATTGAAGATGATGATTGATACTTGAGTTCTAGATGTTGAAATTGTCATTTAGAAGAAAAAGGTTAAACAGACAATTTTGAGAAATGTTGACAGTTTTCTGATAGATTTGTATTGGTCAGACTTCTTTTCTGGTGTTAAGACTGTCGGACAGACATTTTATCATTTTTGCTTTGTTAAAAGTAATCCGATATCCATAGATTACAGTTAGAGCTTCTGTTTCCGGGGTATTTTTCATGGCCTTGCTCGTTGCCTGTAGTTTCACAATTTCCTTTTTTTTTTAAGGGAAACAAATGAAACATATTACACGCCAAGTCTGGGGAAACAAATTCCTGATAGATCCTCTAAAAGGATCAAGTAGCACCCAACGGACATACTTGGCTAGCTAGTTGATGTATCTGTTATTCTCTCGGTAAATGTGTCGATGAAATTGTACTCTCACAATTTCACTGGACCTTTTCAGCGGAAATCTGGTATGCGTGCTCTTTTAGGTATTATGAACTCAAGCAATAGGTGGACCTGACTTTAAACGAGTAATGCAACTTTGGTGACGATCCATATGAATGGTAGGAGAAGTTGATATACTGCCGCGAGAAATGTTGTTCTGTGCAAAGAATGAATATAACTCATTAAAGCAAACTCAACAAAGGTAATTCTGTCTATATAAGTTACAAGAAAACATAAACTTCTCTTTCAATTGGGATTTTTTTTTTTGACTTGGTAAAACTTGTGCTTCACTATTTGCAAAAATGGACGCCAGATATGCAAGAAGAAAGAAAATGCTAGTAATTTCTTAGGGTTAAAGCATCGATTTTTTTTTCATTTTCATATGGTTCTGGTTCTGCCTGATTCTGGTGAGGCAGGACGTGACTGTTTGGATCCATGAGATTGGTTGTCTATAGCAAGAGAATACCTGCAAAACAGCAGAAGGCACGCCGGGGGTTGATAGCCGGCAGGCCCTTCCGACGCTCAAGTTAGTCTTTTGGTGAGGGTTTTGGTGGCTATAAACAAAGAATGTCAAGGTTCTAATCTCGTACCTGTATCATGGCAAAGTAGTACCTTATATATGGAACAGATGCTAGATTTAGGTCTTTACGTAGGTCTTCACGTATGCATGGGAGGTTTCCACCTGCGAATGGGCTGCGGACGCGTGGACCTGGGCCTGGGCCTAGCACAGCCGACCTAACCATAAGCCCCTCTACTCCTCGAGTCTGACCTAAGAGAAGGGTCGATGGAGTACATAAGGATCATATAGCGTGTCTCCAAGGCAGCTCGGGCTGGGCCCGATCGATCGATTATCATGATGTGATCGACCGATCAGATGTAATGACACGGCAGACCGATCGAAGGTAATGACAGAACCGATCGATCGGCTATAGCGATATGGCAGGTCGACCGGGTGCAACGGTGAGGTCAATCTTCTGCTCAGTAATTGTAGCGACCGCTTCCGCTTCTACCCATTTGGTGAAGTATTCCACTGCTACTATCAAAAACTTCTTCTGTCCAGGACCGAGAGGGAAAGGTCCTAGTATATCCATTCCCCATTGAGCAAAGGGGATAGGATGGCT
>JAOSBK010000205.1:12069512-12079894 GCA_027568895.1 Erythroxylum shatona | reverse complement strand
ACCTGCAAAACAGCACAAGGCACGCCGGGGGTTGATAGCCGGCAGGCCCCTCCGACGCTCAAGTTAGTCTTTTGGTGAGAGTTTTGGTGGCTATAAACAAAGAATATTAGGGTTCTAATCTCGTACCTGTATCATGGCAAAGTAGTACCTTATATATGGAACAGATGCTAGGTTTAAGTCTTTACGTAGGTCTTCACGTATGCATGGGAGGTTTCTACCTGCGAATGGGCCGTGGACGCGTGGACCTGGGCCTGGGCCTAGCACAGCCGACCTAACCAGGTTCTAATGCTTGCAGAAATAATAGGTGTTAGAATATTAAATTCCTTCTATACGACTATTAATTACGAATTGTAAAAATTAAAGTTAAGAAAATTAAATTTGGTTTAGATAAAAAAAGAAATTCAATAAAGCATTTAGCTAAATAAGTTGTAGTTTATTAACGAAATTAAGTTTTTATTGAGTCAAATATTTATTAGTCTTGTAATGAGGAGACCGATAAGGTTAATATAAATAACTGATAAAGTATCTTACTCCTTGCTTAAGTAAATTCGTGAATATTCAATTTCTCTAACCCATTAAAAGGTTCATGAATTAAGAATGACATAGCAAGATTTCAACTACATAAAGATCTATAACCTTCATTGAGATTAATAAAAAAAATTGTAGCACCTTATTTACTTGTCAAGGTACTTGTTCAAACTGCTCAATAGCTCCCTCAAGTTGATCAACACCTTGTTTATCAATAAATAGATAGCAAAATAGGTAATCTTCTACATTATTTTTGTTTATACAAGTTCAAGATTGATCTTGGACTGATCGCTAATATACGTGTTGTATTTAACATATGGTATTAGAGCAATTATATGGTTATATGAATTCAAATGGAGATTTTCAAGTTTCCCCGTAAGAAATCAAAGACATCTAAGGGTGACACTTGAGCTCGGGGTCGGCTTAACCTGATTCAACAAGCCAGGTTAGGTTGATAAGGCCTCAGACCTAAAAACTAGAATATTCCTAGCCCGACAACATCCAGCATAAAATAACATCATTTTTTTAGAAGCAAAACAATGTCGTTTTCTGCTTTCACTTTCTTTTTTGAGTTTTGTCAAAGTAAACAACGTCGTTCTGCTTTATTATGCTTTATTTATAACAAAATAAAACAAAGTCTAGGAAAGAAAAGGGGGGAATGGTTAACGAGCGTGTAAGTGATCATGTAAGTTACTGATAAGTGATAACTGATAAAACTTTCAATTTATGATTATAATTTATATACTCTTATTCTCTCTCATGTTTATGAATTATGAATTATAATTATAAATAACACACACACACACACACACATGTTGATTATTTCAAATGGATGAATGTATTCCTTCAATAGAATGTTGTAGTCTAGTACAGGAGACAAAAGTGGAAACTTCTAATCCTATATTAGGTGAAGATAGAAGTCTAGGTCAATTGGAAAGTGAAGTCCATAATCACTTCAATAAGATTAGATAAATGGACAGAGTAGAAAAAGCTTAATCTAAGTATGGTCAGAAGATGTTGGCCTGGAGTTTAAAAGGTGAAACCTTTTTTTTAAAGAGACCTATGGATTCATGTAGTAGAAAAAAGAAGATATTAGAAGATCAAACATTTTTCGACCTCTAACCTTATGAGCGGGAAGAATTAAATGACTATAATATCTTATGATAGCAACAAATTAATATTTTTAATTGATTCTATGGTAATTGTGATGAACATCCACTATCTACAGTTGATGCCAAAAGATCTAGAATGTTTTGCAACTCACTACATTGGACCTTCAAGCTTTTAACTCCGAATATTTAAAGAAGGAAATTATGAAGATATACGAGGATAAGAAAAAAAATTAAGAGTCTTATCGAGTATTGAAGGATGGATTGTCATTACAATAGACTTGTGGACAACCGATGACCAAAAGAAGGGTTATATGACGGTAATGACACATTATGTTGATAACAACTAGACTCTATGTAATAAACTTTTGAGGTAATTTATATTCTTTAGTATTGCTATCATTTGCTTTTTCATAATGTTATGATTGATGTTGTTCATATTTGTATATGATAGGTTCATTTATGTGTCGACGTCACATACAAGCTAAAGGTTGGCAACCGTGATGGGAGGCTATATGATAAATTTTAATATCGATACCAAATTGTCTACCATAACAGTCGGCAATTATAGCGTGAATGATAATATGATTGAAAAGTTAAAGAATAAGATATAAGTTAGGAGCTTGTTGGTTAGTAGAAGATTATTCCATATGTATTGTTTTATGTATATTTTGAATTCAATTATGATGGATGGGTTGGATATGATGAAGAAATATATTTGATTTGGTATAGTGTAGTATATTAAAGTGTAACACCTAAAAGAGTTGAGGAATTTGAAGATATTGCATGAAAATTATGTATTCTGAGTACGAAAAAGTTGATTTTAGATTGTTTGACCAGATGGAACTCAACCTTCAAGATGTTGAAGTCGACAATCTAATATGTTGATGTGTTTACCAGACTAAGACAAAGAGATTCTTAATACATTTTCATCCCTATAGAAGACCAACGGGAGTTAGCTAAAGAACATTGTATGAAGTTGGAATTTATACTGCGATTGATTTATTCTTGAGAACAAAATATCCAACTTTGCACTGTTGCCTTAATACTATGCGTGAGAAAAAAGAAAGCTTTATCTGATTGGATGTTTAATTCCTACGAAGTTTTTCGGGTTATGAAAGAACAAATGATGGAGAAGCTAAATTCTTATTTGTATATGGTTGGACATATTGTTGCAGTCCTATCTATGTTGGACCCGAGATACAAGATAGAGGGGGTTAATTTTATATATAATGTGTTGCTTGGTGATCGAGCTCAAAAGCATGTAGATGTCATTGAACAATTTTGATATAATTTGTTTAATGACTATAACTCAGAATGGACAAAATTTAGGATCAACTATGTTAAATGGAGTAAGGGACGACATAGGGAATTGAAAATCTCTCTAAAATCCTAATGGGAAGCTAAAATTTTAGAGAAAATTGAGGAAGGATGCAGAAAATGAGGAAACATGATTTAGACACACCTTTTATACGGTGAAACATGGAGCTTACATAGTACCATATAGATGGCTTACTTAGACAAACACAAGGATCTATTTTTGTACATAGGGATGTGACTTAAGAATAGGGGCAGTGCTGAAATTATATGGAGTGTTGATAGAATATGGGTTTGACATTATGGTAATACAAGGTCATATTGATCAAATTAATTATAGGAAAGAAAGTAGAAAATTTAGCGTTAGGACATACGGGCATGTACATCCTATGTTACAATATAGTCCATTATATTTCTTATTAGCACTTATACAAGTGGTCAACATGGTGCTATATTATACTTAGAAGCATAATTTGGAACACAACAAGGACAACATGTCGTATAAAGGTGTGTTTAAAAGTGACACATTTTATTTCTTTTTAGTCTTTCTTATAGGTGAACACGAGTCTAGCATAAGGAGAAATGTAGTCTGGTATCCCTGCACATAACGAGTACATGGGGCCATATATAGGTCTTGCTCTAGATTGGTATATTCTGTTTCTCCAATTTGGTCAACACAGGGCTAGGCATAGGGGGATGTTGCTACCATGTTGATCTAAAAACTTGTAAAACCCAAAATACACTAACTCTAAACACTTATCATCATTAATTAAACAAGATTCAATAAGCTAAAACCCAAAAACTGACATTAATACTTAGTAAAATGAATGACTAATAATAAAAAATTAAAAAATAAGGTCTAAAATACAAAAAACAAATAAATGTTAGGTTGTCTCCAAACAAACATTCGTTTTTTTGTCATAAGTTCGACCCTTTTCTCTTCTAACTTCAACCTAGTGATCTCTTACTTATAGTGTCTGTTTCATCTTTTTCTAACTTCAACCTAGTGATCTCTTACTTATAGTGTCTATTTCATCTCTTTGATATATGAGTTTGACCTCTTTTTTCCTTTTCCTAAATGTTTGGTTAACTCTTAGGAATAGTAGATGTCTTTTTATAATGGGATTGATTGTTTCTTTTTCTCTTTCTTGCATTGGATATATCTCCATTGCATCTGGTGTGTTTGCTTCTTATATGATGTTTCATTGTTAACCATAAAAAGATAAAGGTAATTATTGTACTTACAAATATTTTAAAAATTAGACCGAAAGTTAAGCTGGTAAAATAAGAGGTTTAAAGTTTAAAAGGTTTAACCAATATTAGACCTTCACAAAAACATTAATCATTGAATGATATTGAAGGATTTGAAATATGATTGAAGGAGATCGTCCTTAATCATTAACAAATTTGAAATTTAATTGAAAAAATTGTTAAATAAAACTTATTTTATTTATTTTCGTTTATAAAAGCTAATTAGTTTATGAAAATCAACTGTTTAATTAATAAACTAATTACTTTTTAATAATAAGGTTTATTAAAGTAAATCAAACTGAAAAGTTGACAAGTTGAAGGTTTTTAAGATTAAATCGGTTGATCCAGTTTTATCTTTAATCATTGTTACTTACCATCAACAGGATTCTTAGGTCTAAACTTCTTAAACTCCAATTCTTCATTCCTAACTCTTAAGGATAACTTTCCTTTTATATACATCTATTAAAAGAAGTGGCCAAAAATGCTCTTGTTAAAATCAATGGTCCACTTTTTCTTCTGTCATATCTAAGATCACAAAGTCTACAAGAATGAGAAACTTACTAATCTTATGAACTTATCCTTCAGTATACTTACCGATTGCTTAATAGAATGATAAGCTAATACTAATGAAATATTGGTAGGTTTTAGGTTTCCCACCTTGAGCTTCTTACAAATAGATAAGAGAATAAGATTGACACTTAACCCTAGACTATATAGAACATGATTAAGGCTCATGTCATTAATGGTGAAAGATATAAAGAGCTATTGGGGCCCTTGAATTTAGGAGACATTTTATTATGGATTATTTCTTTGCAATCTTTAGTTAAAATTGTAGCTTTGCACTCCTTAAGCCTTCTCTTATTAGCTAGTATTTATTTCAAGAACTTAGCATAAAAGGCATTTATTTTAAAGCATCAATAAAAGGATTATTAACATATATTTTCCTAAGAATAGCTAAAAATCTCCCAAATTCTTTGTCTAATTTTGCTTTAACCAATATTTAAGGAAAGGGTATAGGCGGCTTGTCTGGTGCAAGGAGAACATATTTTAGTCCCTTATTCTCTTCTCCTTTCTTTCTTTCTATTTAACTCTTTTTAATGGTTATATTACCTCCCTTATTTTTCTCACTCTCATTTTTTCCAATTTAAGATTTTTTAAAATCTCATCACTCCTTAACAATACAACATTGTAGTGTTCACTAGGTTTCTTAGATTTTCTAAGTAATTAACCAAATGGTTTAACAGAGGTGTTGGCTTGTTGGGCAATTTGGGCTTCTAATAGTTTAGTATAAGTTGACAATAAATCAACCTTAGAACTAGTTTTCCTAATTTCCTCCTTGAAATCTTTTATTATGTTTAGCTTAGATTGTCAAAAAGGTTTTTAAGAGGTTATATATTTGACCTTAAAAGAAGGGGGTAACCAGTCATTTCTCTATCCTATGATGTTGTAAGTCATCTTATTATAGAAAGTTTGGATAATCAATCATTTCTCTATCCTACGATGAGGGCATGACTTCAACAACTCCTTATACCTTTTCTAAGCCCCATATAATTACTTGCTTTCCCTTTTAAGAAAAGGTGGTGATCTTATTCCTGATTTGAGCAACCTTACTTGGGGGAAAGCATTTAGCTAAGAATGGTGGGACAATTGATCCCATATGATGATGGATCCTACTAGTATGGTCTATAGCTACATTATCACCTTAACTTTTTGTGAAAAGGGAAATAAAGTTGGCTTAATGGCATCAAAAGAAAAGCTTTAGTACATCAAAGTATTCCAAAAATATTAATAGATGTATATTTGAATTTGTGAAGGGTCACCATCAAAGTATTTTCATTGCATTATGGAAAGAAGCGATAGCTTTAGCTTGAAGTTAGTGGCTTCGATGTTGGGCCTCATTGTACCTAAGCTGAAGCCTTAAATATTTGTAACGACAAAATCCTTTAAGAATCTCATTTTTTGTAGCCATATTTTCTTCTTTAGTCTCTATTCTTCTCCGAAATCTTCTTCTTACGTGCAATGTTCTCTTAATCTTAAGATCTGGTTTGATGATAGTCCCAAGATTATTGGACTATCGCATATAAGAAATAAACTACAAAAGAGAGAGAATTAAAAAAAACTCAATAAATTAATATAAAACTAAAATAAAACAAAACAAAAAACATAGTCTAATTAGTTTGTAAATCAATCAATACCAATGCCTAGTCTTCAATAACAACTCCAAAAAACTTAATGTGTATGTTTTACTGCAAGTGCATGGTGTATTTATAACTAGAACTGATGAATATGAGTTGATCCATAAGGACTATCAATTGACTACCAACTATTTACCAACTTAATTTTCTTGGCCAACATTTACAATTGATTGAAAAAGACAATAAACAATAGATCTAAAAGCCAATTCAAAATAGTACTTAAGGATATAACAATCTATAAAAAAGTTAGATTTACATAAGGTGTTTCCTAGAACTTTACTTTATTCGATTCTACCTTGATTTAATGAGCAATTCTAGTTTCATAGAACACTAAGAATTTCTAAGTTATAACTATATTCTTTCTGGATATGTATAAGTTATGCTTTTAGATCGAATCAGTTGAAATCTCTTAGTCAAGATAACCTAAGAATGCAATAATTCATTTTGTAAATTCTCACAATAAATTTACCTTAACCTAGGAAGATCTTGCAATTCTCTCTCGAGTAACTCACACTTCACCCTCTTTATCTACATTGTGATATAATCATACATTTTACTCGAATCTCAATGTATGAATCAAATAATTGAATCTTCCATTTTTGTTCCTTCAATTTAATCAATTATATAAACATAGATAAATCTCAAGAAAACTAAAAAGATTCATCATTTTAATTAGTTTTATGGAGATTTATCATTAATTCAATTAGTTCATAATCAGACAACAAAATAAAAGATAACAATATAAAAATAAGAATGAGAAATCATTGTCATGAGTTTTTAATTTTGAATCTTTTTGAATTCTTATTTTTCTTCTGAGATTGAATCTTCTTTAGATAATAATTTATGTAAAATGGTTCTAATTAACTATCTTCTTCTTGTAAACTCTATTATAAGGGGGAAAAACCTCTATCTCTCACTTTCATCCTTCTTACTAATTCAAATTCCTAATTTTTAATGGTAACACGTCCTCAATCATTGGAGCATGTACCAAACATGTAACTTTTACGTAATATAGTATTGCCAACACAGGGCTAACACGAAAGTGTGTATGATTCATATTGCGAATTAAAGGTAGAACATAAGGTTATGTAACTAACAATTGAGAAACATAACTAACCACTTTGGAACACAACCTCAACACGATGATATATAGGTGTTGTGTTGTATGGTCCTTCTTCACTTCTTCCAAAATTAATCCATATTGTTCCAATTCTTCTATAAGTTTGGTCTCTTTTCCTAGAAAAGGTAGAAAGAAGACCTGAAATAGAATGTGTCCTAGGGTAATGTTAAACAATTTAAGATCTAGTTAGTTAATAGGGGATTAAAAAAAAGATATTAATTTTAATGTAACCTTTTTCCTGTGTCTTCTAAAGATACCTTTAGAGTGATCATGGTAATATTAACTCATTTTAATATAAAGCTACATTGAATGGATATTGATACCATTTTCTTGAATAGAGACCTTTATGAGGTTTATATGGAGCAATAAGAAGGGTTTCAGGATTAGGATAAAACTTATAGGGTCTGTAAATTGAGGAAGTCTATATATGATTTAAAACAAGGTTCCAGGTAGTGTTAGTTGAAGTTTGATGAGGTTGTTACCTTATTTGACTTTGTAGTAAACAACTTTGAAAGATGGTTATATTACAAAGTAAGAGAGTAAGGTTATTTTTCTACTTTTATATGTATATGATATCTTACTTGCATCAAATGACTTGATTATGGTGTATGAGGTTAAGCAACATTTGGCTAAGAATTCTGATATGAAGGATCTTGGTAAGACATCTTTCATCCTAAATATTTAGATTCACCATGATAGTTCTCAAATTTACTGGGATTCTCACAAAGTGCATACATTGAGCGTGTATTGCAAAGATTTAATATAGTTGATTATAGACTTATTACAGCACATGTCTCTCATGGTGAAAGGTTACCTCTAGTATAGTATCCAAAAAACAAGATTGAAAGAGAGATCATGAAGAATGTCCCTTATTCTAGTGTAGGAGGATCGTGATATATGCTCAAGTATGCATTAAACTAGACATTGCATTTGTTGTTAGGTTGCTTGATAGGTATCCGGTCAACTCATATATAGACTACCAAAATGTAGTTAAATAAGTTTTAAGAAACCTTAAAGGATCTAAGGATTATATGTTAACATTCAAAATGGTACAATTTATATCTTATTAGTTATATAGATTTAGACTTTGCTATATATCCAAATAATCGAAAGTTTACATCATGACACATTTTATGATAGCAGATGGTGCTATCTTACGAAAGAATGTCAAACTAATACTGGTGACTTTCTCAATATGCATGTAGAGTTTATGACGTGTTATGGGATTGCTTCATAGGTTGTTTGTATTAGAAACTTGATCTTTTAGTTGTAGTCGATTCAATTGTTAGGCCCATTCAGTTATCTTGTAATAATCTTTCTATTATATTATTTAGTAACAACAATGAAAATATCACAAGATCTAAGCATTATAGGTCATGTATTTGACTATAAAGGAATTGGTGTAGAAATGTGACTTATTAATGGAGCATTACGTATATATTAGCTAATACATTGGCTAGAGAACTTCACCCAACTATTTTTTAGAGACGTAATGTAACACCCCATGTTAAGGGTTAGAAAATTAAGAAATTTGAGTACGTCGTTTGCTTTGCATAATTGAGTATTCGTTGATATGTGCATATGAATTTTGACATATACAAATAATTGTACATGCATTCATTGATATTTTCTGGATATAATTGATTTATAAATGAGATTAAATTGTGAATTATGGATTATTGGTGGTAAAAGTTTATTTGGAGACTATTACTAATATTTTGAAATTTTTGAGAATTTCATGAAATTTTTTTGAAAATTTTGGGGTATTTTAGATTAAGAAAAATGGACTAATAACATAATGACATGTAACACTTATAAGAGGATGACAAGTGGCCCAAATGCAAGGGGCCACATGTCAATGAGTTATTAAAGCAAGATATTACAAATTGTGTAAGCCAAAACTCTATAACATTGGTTTCTCCTCGACATAGCTTTGGTCTTCTTCCTCACTGCTGTGGTTTTCTGAAAACAAGGCAAGTAAAGTTCTAAGTTTCTAAGTTCTATAACTGATTTTTGGTGATCTTTTGCGTGCTAGAAATAAACACGTGCATGAGATAGATGAGTTGATATATTGTATAATAATTATGCTTGAAAAACCGTAGGTGAGTTTTGATTTTGGTGTTTGGTTTGAATCTTGAGTTTTGAGTTGTAGGAGAGTAAGATGGGCTAGAATGGGAGTAGAAATGCAAAGAATATAAGTTAGAAATGGTGTAGGAACCGTGAAATAAGGAAAGAGAGAGTGCAAAAAATGTGACAAAGGTTGAAGCTGATGAATAGTAGTGAAAAATTTCTGGATTTGGTATTTGTAGCTAATCTTGCATTTTGAGTTGTTTTAGCATAAGATAAGCTACATGGGTGTAAAAATGAAGGAGTAAATGTAAGGGTATAAGTTTGTGATGAGGGATTAAGTAGAAGAGAGAAAGAAGAAGAAGAAAAACTGATTCAGTGACGAAGGAGGAAACTTACATTTTTTCAGAGAGAAAAGAAGTCTAGTTGCACAAAATCCGAACTGTGTGGACTCTTTTAGCCACAACTTTGTCATCCAACCTCAAAATGACTTGAGAATAGACTCCTAAGACATTTTTCTTTCTCTCCATAAAAATTTAAAGTCATCTGAATTGAATTGAAAGAGATTGATTGGATGAAAGTGAGGAAATGTTCTGGAATGTCATGGTTGAAAATTCACTTTCTCATTTCCCAATTTTCTCAAAATTTTCATAATTCATAAACAAATTCAAAACGTGAATGCATCACAAATATACACAAATTAAAACACATAACACACCAAAATGGTTTGGGTCGGTCCAAAATGGAACGTACTGCACATTCCCGCATAGCGGTCCTGTGCAGCCGTGAACGGAA
>JAOSBK010000205.1:12046013-12061503 GCA_027568895.1 Erythroxylum shatona | reverse complement strand
AAACACGCATGACGGACAGGACTTTAGTGTCCTTGTCCACTGTCCATGCCCCTATGGACACTAACCAAACGCAGCATTATATCCTCCTTGTCAAAACCTTAATTAAACAGGGGAACGATTTAGACCTGCCAGGTGGCAGCACTTCAACTTCTGTGAATTTTTTAATTAAATTTATATAAAAAAAATTATATGTTAGAATTTAATTAAAGTTTAAAAATTTTACAATAAAAAACTGCTGGCAAATATTGAGCAAGAATAAGCTTCTTTGATTATTAGAATTTATGCAAATCGGACCGGACTGGAGCAAAGGATTTTTGAAAAATGAGGCCCATAAACAATTGGGTCATGTACACGGTGACGTCTATATATATAATTATATACATGTGTGTGTGTGGAAAACCCTAAAGCTTGCCCTAGTATCTGTTTGTTTCTCGGTATCAGCGGAAGAACAGAGCGAGTCATGGGTAAGACGGCGTTGTTGCATCCCCATCCTAGTGGGTTATTGTTAGAGGTGTTTGTGTTAATGTTGAATGTTGAAATGGTGCAGGTAAGGTACACGGATCGTTGGCTCGTGCTGGTAAGGTGAGAGGCCAAACCCCTAAAGTTGCCAAGCAAGACAAGAAGAAGAAGCCTCGCGGCCGTGCTCACAAGAGGATGCAATACAACCGCCGTTTTGTCACCGCCGGTAGGCCTCCTTTAGCCCCTAAAGCTATTTAAAGATTTCAATAATGGGAATTTTCTTTTTATGTGCACGTACTTGTTTAGAGTGAAGTCTTGGCGTTGTTGAATGTGGTGATTAATTCCTTATTCTGGTTCATTGTTGATGGCCCAAGTAGTTTGGGAGTGGCACTTGCTATTTTATCTTTGCGTCTACCAATTATAAAAATACTTACAGGTTCTTTAAATTGCTGCTGAAATGTTTCATCTTCAAGAATTGTATAACTAGATTTGATGCGCGGTATATATTAAATGAACTTCTAGTATATTGCACATGAGAGCGGGGATATCCTTTATTATAAGCTGATGCTTCGGTTACCATTTTTTATTTTCTTGTATGATGATTGTCGATTTGGTTTGCAGCAATTTGATTAATCCTTGCACCATTTTTCGCATAGTAGTTGGTCAGTCTGTGAATTATGATGGAGTAACAGTACGCCATTTTGGTTCTAATTGCAGTTGTTGGATTCGGCAAGAAGAGAGGACCAAACTCATCTGATAAGTAGAGCTTGATTGGGCGAGTAATAACTACTAGTCATGTAGGAGAAAGATTTTGTTGGGTGTTTCTTATTTGGATTTTTCGTATCGATTGTTATATTGTTTTACATTCTCTGTCTTAAGACTCCGTTAAAAGCCTGGACCCCTTTTTGTTAACAAGAGATTCTGTGGATTCATGTAAAATTTGATGAATTTAGCCATTTGTGCAGTTTATTATTATCAGGAGCATGCCTGAATGTGAACCAATTGAATTGCTCTCTGAGTACAATTTCTTGCTCCTGGTATGAAGATGAAAATATACTATGCCCGCAGAGTCGGCCCAGTTAGGTTGCATTCTGTAAGTATATGAATAGATTGGTCGGAATGGCATTGTTGTGTAGCTCATAAATTATGAGTTCAATAGCCAGAAATGTTAAGAATCCGAAAACAATCGTAGCTTGCTGCTACACCAGTGCATATTCATACCTTGTTGAGGACGACAATATCCCTTTCATATAGGGAAAAAATGGAGGCATTTATATTGATTTCGTGCTTTAAAGTATGGGAAATATCGTGCAACATGCTGTTGGAAATTCGAACGAGAAACATACAAGCTGCAGGGTCGTTAGATTGAATTGAAATAATCATTAAAGTCCTTTCTAATATTAAAATTTCCCATATTCGAAATTACGAACGAAAGGAATTATACTCATCGCAAGTCTGAAGAGTGAGGGCCGTACTCATTGTCTGAATAGATTTGGTGTACAACGCCTACAATTAGAAAAACTTAACTATAGCTTGGTAAAACAAGCAGGAACTTTGGCAGTAATTAATAGGATTTCTATCCTTGACATGATGTGCTCAATAACCGGTGTCACTTTCTTTTTCTTTTCTTTTTTTTTTTATAAAGGAAAAGGAGTACACCCATTATAAAACAAATCTACGGAAACAGATCATCTGCGAGGATACTATGGCATCCGTTAGGAGGAGAAACAAAATAAGTGACACCAATAGCGGATTGAGCTGCCTGAGTGGCGAGCTAGTCCACGCTTCTGTTGCTCTCTCGGTACACGTGACGATGAACAACAGTCCAGTTCCGAATAAAGAGTTCCAAGATACCCATGACTATAGGGTTGCGCGTCTAAGAACGGACGGCTTGGGAAGAGAGGGTCTGGTGCATCCCTAACGAATTCACTTCTAATTCAATCCGACGGAAGCCCAACCGCCAAGCTAGTGAGACTCCGGTGTAGACGCCCCAGAGTTTCGCAGATTACGCAGCGCACTAACCTAAATTCTGCATGAACCCACCAAGCCAATTGTCGGCACTGTCCCGGATGAGTTCACCTACTGTAGCCGTGAACTGGGCTCGATTGCAAGCACCATTGGTGTTCAGTTTCACCCAACTGGACGGCGGCCTATTCCAGCCGAGGAGTTGTTCCTGGCGAGGACGGAAGCCGGAGGTGACCTGGCACTGCCTCGCTGAAGATTGCTGAACCTGACTTGCAAAAGATAAAATGGGAAAAGTAGGTGAGATAGGTCGCATAAAATAAGGATCAAAAATAGACTTGTTCCTCCAAGACTAGAGGAATCAGCAGGACAATCCAAACAAAAGCGCCCAATCTTGGCCCTGGACTTGGCGATGCTGCTTAAGATTGATGAGAAGCCAGTCTTTGGTGGGAAGAGAGAAGGAAGCGAAATTGACGAGGTCTGACGGGAAGGCAGCCCAAACTTAGCGAGCAGTCGAGCAGTCACGAATGGCATGAAGGGGGGATTCTTCATGAGAACAGTGGAGACAAGTACCGTCAGGAGTGAGGTGTCGACACACCCGGTGTTGATTACTAAGCAAGCGATCCTTTGCTAGAAGCCATAAGAATGAGCAAACCCGCTGAGGTCCCGGCCACTGCCAAATGGCCTGCCAGACCCCATGAGGAACATCAACCTCGTGACCCATGAGCATGGAGTATGTGGAAGCTACTGTAAAGGCATCATGGTCAGAGACACCCCAGATTAACCTATCGGGGCCTAGATACGGCTTGGGAAGAAAAGTACCGGCTATGGATTGGCAAATCTGTGGCGGTAGAAAAGATTGGAAGGCTGCTCAATTCCAAGTGCCTGTAGTATCCACGAAATGGTGGATGCTAAGATTCATAAGTGTGTTAGGGATGGGATGAATAGCGTGGGAAAATGAGTGGCCCGACGCTTGTGATCCAAGGGTCGAGCCAGAAGCGTGTTGTAGTGCCTTCGCCGAGCCTCCAGATCATTCCTTGGGTCACAATGGGCCAAGTCGCTTTGATGCTCCACCATACCATCCACCCCCCAATAGACGGAAAAGATAGGGGAAGACTGTTCACATCAAAAACATACTTGCCAGAAAGCACCCGAACCCATAAGGTGGTAGGGTTGTCGATCAAGGACCATCCAAGTTTAGTCAGAAAAGCATCATTCATCTCCCGAACCCAGCGAATACCAAGACCCCCCAGCTCCTTGGGCTTACAGACCTCCTTCCAGTTGACAAGAGGGAACTTCTGCCTATTGTGAGATGATAACTACAAAAATTGCCTCATGGCATGTTCCAGGGCATCACAAAAACCGCAAGGTAGGGGGACAGTCTGCATCGTATAACTTGGAATAGCCGTCAAGACCGAATGGATTAGGGTGACACGTCCAGCAAAGGAAAGCGTGGATAGGGACCAGCCAGCTAATCGGTTGTGGACCTTGTCTAGAATGTATTGGTAGGTGCGCTTGCCGACATGTTGGTGAAGGAGAGGGACCCCCAGGTATCAGCCGAGGTCGGTAGTCATGGAGAAACCTAAATCGCAGCTTAAGGCTCGACGGGCCGAAGGCGGGACATTCCTGGAGAAGTAGCATCGCGATTTGTCCGAACTCACGCGTTGGCCAGAAGCTTGACAGAACGAGTCCAGTGTATGCCGAAGCACCTGGACTTGATCAAGAGAAGCTTCGGAGAAGAGAATGAGATCGTTAGCAAAAAATAAATGAGAAAGGGGAGGCCATTTTCTACTCAAGCGGATCGGGTGCCAACTTCCGGTGGACACCGCATGAGTAATCTCCTGACCAAGCCGTTCCAAGCATAGCACAAAGAGGTAGGGGGAAAGGGGGTCTCCCTAACGAGTCCCTCGTGATGGGCGAAAGGCCTCGCTCAGCTCGCCATTCCAGCTCACTTGAAATGAAACTGTAGTAATGCATTTCATGATGAGCGAAACAAGCGAGGCAGGAAGGCCCACAGCCTGCATGGTGGCGTGAAGGAAGTCCCAATCAAGACCGTCATAGGCTTTCTCAAGGTCCACTTTAATGGCCATGATCCCCTGCTGACCAGTTTTACGTTTCATGGAGTGGATCACTTCCTGGGTGATGATGATATTGTCGGTTATAAGGCGGCTAGGCACAAAACTGCATTGGGTGGGGGCAACAAGCTCAGCTAGATACGGTTTAAGCCGATTGGTCAAAATCTTGGTGAGGGCTTTGTAAAGCACGGTATAAAGAGTGATCGGCCGGAACTGCGACAGCGAAGTGGGGGAAGGGTTTTTAGGGATAAGGACAATGATGGTGCGGTTGACTTCGGATTCCCAAACCTCGTGACGAAAGAGACGCTGCAAGAAATAAATCAAGGAGGGACTCACGGTATCCCACTGGGATTGTTAGAAAAGGGTTGTAAAACCATCAAAACCAGGGGCTTTATTAGGAGCCATGGAGAAAAATGCCTCCTTAATTTCTTCTGGCCTCAGCGGATGAGTGAGTTCCTCAGATCTCAGCTACGGGAGGTGAGGGAAAGTGCCATGTAAGGGCCCAGAGGTAGGGGACTGAACATCAGCTCGGTATAACTCCTCTAGGTAACGTTGCGCAAGGCCACGGAGAGTCACAGGAGCGGTAACCGCAGTACCATTAGCGTCAGGTAGAGAAAAGATGTGGGACTGACGACGTCGGGTACAGGTAAGAGCGTGGTAAAACTGAGTATTTCGATCTCCCTGGCCGATCTACTGACATCTGGACCGCTGGTGCCAGAAGAGTTCTTCTTGAAAGAGGACGCGCTCTAGTTCAGTCCACAGGTGGGCCTCGAGTGCCTGGAGGGAGGGAGATCTAGTGTCCTCTAAAGGTTTTTGAAGACCCTCTAGACGAGTCATGAGGTGCTTTTTACGATGAAAAATGTTCCCGAACTCTGTGGCATTCCATTGTTGGAGTTGAGCCAAAAAATGTTTGATCACACCACTAAAATCCGAGGAACTTGGGTGCCAGTTAGCCGTGACCACTTGAGAAAAAGAATTGTGAGTGAGCCAAGCTGATTAAAAACGGAAAGGGCGACTCGCGAAATTGGGGGGGGGGGTCTGGAGCGGTGAAATTTACCAGGAGAGGTCGATGATCTAATTTAAAAAAAGGCAGGTGGGTAACACGAGCACTAGGATACGCAGAGAACCAAGAAGGGGATCCGAAAGCCCGATCTAACCGTGTACGGATAGAACCCCGCCGCCATGTGAATCTCGGACCGAAAAAGCCGAGGTCCTGAAGATCACACTGAAGCATACAGTCTCGAAAAGGATTGTTAATGATGGGTTGGGTCCGAGAGCCCCCGCATTTATCCGCATTTTCTAATTTGGCATTAAAATCCCCGCACAGAAGCCAGGGGCGGTAATGTGCGTTGCAAGGTGGGACAGGTAGTGTTAGAGGAATTTTTGTAACGCGTAGGTCGGGCTCACATAAATGGCAATAAACTCAAAAGAATGGTGGTCCCACTCCACATGAGCATGAACAAATTGGTGGTGGGCGAGACGAATACGAACATCAATATTATTCGTCCATAGCAGCCAGATCCTTCCCGAATATCCCGTCGCCTCGATCCGGAAAGAAGAACTGAAACCTAGAGAACGGATAACTTTCAACGCTCTTGCACCACTGATGCGCGGCTCGACCAGGACCACGAGTCGAGGCCGGTGGAGTCGAATATAGTTCCGCATGATGGGCTTAAAGATTCGACCTCCAGCCCCTTGACAATTTCAGATAAAAATCGTCATAAATGCGAAAAAGGGGAACTAACTCGAACCGATCGGAAGATCAGCGGTGGTGCAACTCGGGCCGTACACTAAAGGGACACTTGGCTGGGGGATAATTCCGTCATCGGCGTATCAAGTGCTCTAATGGAGGCCCCATCGCTTTGGGGCTCAGACACTGGGTCGGGGGGACGAGGAGGAGGGGCTTCAGGGTCAAGTGGCAGAGGCGGCGTGTCCATAAGGCTCGTGGGTTCGATGGGATCTTCCTCCATGTCGCGACTGCCTAAGCCCGCCGGGGTTGGGAGAGGGAGTGACGAGTCCGATAAAGCAATTTTTGTGTGCGAGGGTAAGGAGATTGCCACGTGTGTCGAACTGGGCTGGGGGCTATTGATACCCTGGGGCATGGGCTGCTGAACCTGAGGGCTTGGGGGATAGAGGCCTATGGTGGAAGAAGGTCGAGGAAGAGGAGATGTGGCCTGGCCCAAGGAGGCAGTCTGGCCCAAAGGTGAGCCCAACTGAATGGAGAACGGCGTTGTGGCATGCTGGCAAGATTTAAGTCTGGAAGCCTTTGGACGCGAGCCTCACGTTGGCCCTTCGTCCCTCCTGGACGAAGTGGGTAGGGATTTGGTTGGGCGTAGTTGGGGAGGTGACAAGACGTGGCCTGCGTGGGAGATTGGAGAGACGACTATTGGGGAGAGGGTCGTTGGGGTGTCGTGCGAGTCTGGTGAGGAGATCGCCGTGAACCTCGAGCCGCTGGATCTAGGGGCCATCGCGGGTGGGGGTCTGTTGCAACGAGGGCCGGTGGGGGGTGGAGGAATCTGGCGACTTTTGCGTGTAACCTGCATCCAGGGGCCATAATCCGCGGAGGTGGGAGGTCCCGTGGCCGGAATGTTACTGGAATGGACGGGGGTTGACTGGGGCAAGTTGTTGGTGGAGGGCGCTGGGGCAGGAGGGACCTCGGGTCGGGATGGACAGTGTTCGGAGCCGTGCCCGACCCAGCCACAGTTGAAACAAATTTAGGGGAGGCCCTCGTATGCCACCTGGATGGCCTCCCCGTCAAGTTCCACGACCGAGCGAAGAGGAGAGCTAAGGTCCAGGGTTACGACGACACGTGCAAACCTTCCGCGGTAAGTCTGTTGCGTATTCTGGTCTATCTTCACCGTTTTTCCTACCAGATTGCTGAGAGCAGTAAGAATTGAAGGATGGTATCTGGCAATTGGGAGAGACGGGAATCGAACCCATGCTACAACGTGGGTGATGCGGCCGATGGAGGGGCGAAACGCCGAAGTCCACGGTTGGACAGACAGCGCATGGCCAACTGACCCTGTGTCAAGGTATGGATATAGTCGCGTTCCTCTTTGAAATTGATCAAATAGAAGTCATTTTCCAGGTCCACAATTTTCAAGAGACCCGTAGTATGCCATAGTACGAGAAGGCGACCCCTGAGCATGCTGAACCCTATTTTACGCCCCAAGAGCTTGATCACGACCGCTTTAGCCCAGACAATGTTCAATTGGCTGCGGAAGGTAGGGGACAATTCTATACCCAAGCCATGTGATCCCTGAACTATGTTAATATCACCCTCTGTCAGCTCTATAGGTGGCTCATCTGGCCAAGTGAGGTTGGCCACCTCGTTGGCAAGAGTGGAGAGGCCAGAGACCGCTGCACTATAACTCAGAGGAGGTGGATTATCCAACTGTTCTTGTGGAGGAGGGTCTTCCTCACGCTCCCTTAATCGGATTTTTTTGGCTGTGTGAACATTGGAATCTAGTACTGGTTGCGAGCTCATAGTGACAAGAGAAACATGAGCAGGAGATGTTAGCAGTTACTGTAGCAATAGAGAGCAATAGAGAGCAGTTTTTTAGTGCACCGATGTCACTTTCTTGTAACGTGCAAAAGATTCTAATTCGCTTAAGGACTAACTAGAAGGATATGCCTAGCGCATTTTCAATGTCTCATTTTTGTTTAGATTCGAATTCGCTTAAGGACTAACTAGAAGGATATGCCTAGCGCATTTTAATTGTCTCATTTTTGTTTAGTACAGTTAAAAGGAATCCACTTTCTTAAAGAAAAGCAAGTACGATAAGTGCCTCATGTTTATGGGCATTAACAGTATGAACATTAAGCATACCTCATTATAATAAACCATATACTGCAAGTTGTGATGGTCATAAACTTCAACTTCGTCTACTTCCTTCTATATAACACAATACTAACAATTTATCAAGTTAGATAATATAAGTGGTATATAAATATCATAGAGGTCCACACTAACATCCCATAGACAATTTTATTTCTTATTTAATAATAATTACATATGCTCATTCATAATAAATAAGAAAATTGCTAATCAGAAACTTTATTGAGCTCAAAAGTGTTAAAAAGTCATAAAAAACATCATCAATATAACTAAGGCTCATTCTTTAAACATATTCTTTAAATATCTTTGGTGAAAGGCCTTTAGTTAAGGGATCTACAATCATAAAATCCATCTTACTATCTTTAATACATACTCTTTGTTTCTAAAGTTCCTTCGTTATGGCAAAAATATTTCAACTCCAAATATTTAGAACCTTGAAGTTGTCATTCTTTGAGAAGAAAACAACTGTGGAATTGTTACAATAAATTTTCAGTGGCTTAGTAATAATGTCGATAATCTCAAGCCCTAGGATAAAGTTCTGCAACTATAAAGCAAGAATTGTGGCCTCCAAAAAAAAGTTACAAAATTTACTAGATTGTTTAACATTTTTCTATAAAATTACTCCTACTAGTAAAAGCAAGTAGCCAAACATTGATTTTCTACTGTCAATCCATCCAACAAAATCGAAATCTGAATATCCAATTACTTCTAATGAATTAGAACTTTTATAAATGAGAATATAGTCAATTGTTCCTTGATGATATCTAAAGACTTTCTTTGCGACTTTCCAGTGGTCTATACTAGGGTTACTTTAACATCTGCCTAGCATTCCAACTGCAAAGTTAATATCAAATCATGTGCATGTTTGCAAATACATCAGACTGTCAACAACAAAAGCATATGGAATAGATTCCATTTGTCTACATTCCATATCTTTCTTTGTACATTGCACAAAATTAAATTTATCCCTTTTTTATTAAGATAATCCCTATTAAATAATATTTTGTGCCATTGAATTTAGCTCATCTTTCATAGCATCAATCTGATTATAAGACTTTTCTTATGAAAATGAAACAAGAACATTATCAATACTAAAATCAAGTTTTAATGCTAGCAATTAAACTATATAGTCACTACGAATAATTGATCTCTTTATTTTTACATGTTTATTCGAGCTATTTCATGTGATTCATTTAAATTAATTGGATGTAAGTTAGTTTTTTCATAAGGTATAGTTTCATCCAAATCTTGTACAAAATTATTTTGTTATTTCAATGTTGACTCAACATTTAGCACAGATGTGGATACTGAAATGTTCATGAGTAATGGAACATCAACTATTTAAGTAATATCCAAAACATGTTTTACAATACGCCCACTAACTTCCAAGATTTTCAATAAACTTGGTATTAGCTGATTCAACAATTCTAGGACGGTGGTTTAGATAGTAAAACCTATACCCTTTAGATTTCTCTGGATAACCAATAAAGTAATCACTAATTATTCGAGAATCAAATTTTTTATACCCTTTAGATTTCTCTACATAACCAATAAAGTAATCACTAACTATTTAAGAATCTAATTTTTTCTTGTGGATTATAAACTCATGCTTCTACTAAACAACCTCAAACATACAGGTGTCTCATCTTACATTTCCTTCCAGTCCTTAACTCAAAAGCAATTTTGGTACTGCCATACTAGGAATCTTATTTGGCAAATACATAATGGTTTTAAATGCATGCCTTCACAAACTTTTGGGTAATGAAGAATTACTCATCGTACTCCTAACCATATCTACTAATGTCCTAACACTAATTCTTGAGGTGTACCTAACATGGTATATAGTGCATATATGCTATGTTTATGGAGAAACCTTACAAATGGATGTCAACATTGTCCTAATTCATCATATTTTTCATAATATTTACCACCTCTATCAGATCTTGTAATTATCACTTTTTTAAAATATAATTACCTTTCAATCTCATTTACAAACACCATAAAGGTGTCCACAACTTAAGATTTTTCATTAAGCAAATAGACATATGCGTAAAATGAAAAATCATCTATAAAGGCGATAAAATAATTTTATCCACTAAAAGATGGAGTGTTAAAAGATTCCTATATATTAGTGTGTATAATTTCAAGGAGTTGAATACTTCTTGTGGCTCATTTCTTACAATATTTGGTTTTCTTTTCCTTAATGCAATCCATACGTAAATCGAGATCAATAAAATTTAAATTTAAAAGAATTTCAACCTTTCTAATATTTCTTTAGATATATGACCTAAGGATTTATACCACAATTAAGTTGAATTATCATTCATTATGCTACGTTTAGTTCTAATTGTACAATAAACAGAAAATAAGAATTTAGAAAAATTAACATGAAGTTTCAATTTACATAAACCAGCCATAAGAATTCCACAACTAATAATGAAATTATGTTTAAGTAAACTAAAACAAACACCATCAAACTTAAAAGTAAACTCACTTCCATCAAGTTTAGAAACAAAAATTAAGTTTCTAGAAAATAAAGGTATATATAGAGTTTTTACTAGATTCAGTGATAACTAATATCTAACATTAGATGATAAGTCCCTACGCCTTCAATTAGGTCCTTCTTATAGTTTTCCAAAAATAGAAAGTTCTTAGTTGAGTTTATAGTTTGGATTGTAAAGATTCCCTACATAACATTAGAAACATGAGTAGTAACAATAGAATAAAGCTACTAAGTATTAAAAGAAATTTCAGTTAAATTTAGTTCGGAACATACAAAATGGTTAGATGTACCTTTCTTTTCAAACAAAGTCTTACATTTTAGACAATCTTTCTAATAATGTCCCTCCTTCTTGTATAAATGACACTTGTATGTCTTTTGTTCATTCTTATCAACATTATCAGTAAAGTAGGTTCTTTCTTCTTGAATTTCTTAGCCTTTAGCTTGTGAATCTTACTAACTCCTTGACCCACAAGGTTAATTGAATAAACTCCCTGATTCTTTAACCTTGTTTTCTCTTAAATGAGCATATTAGACAATTTATTAACATTCCACTTGTTTTGTTACAGTGTTGTAGTTATTTTGAAAAGGTCCATACTGAGGAGGTATCAAGTTCAAAATAAATTGCATTAAGGAGTCATCAACTGCCATACCTAAGCTCTTTAATTTTGCTACAATATTTGTTATCTCTAGGACATGTTGTCGCATGCTTTGCAACTTATCAAACTTCAGCCATTAATGTATTACCAAGAGACTTATCCATATAATGGAAATGTTCTTCTATAAATTTAAGGTATTCTTTAGCACTTTAAGTTTGTAAAATAGTGATTTTAATGTTATTGACAATAGTCATTCACATGAAACTAAGACACACTATGTTAGAACTTTCTCATACTTTATAGTTTGTCTTCTCAACCTTATTGCTCGTAACAGTAATGGCAATAGGTTTTTCTTATAATAATGTTAAATCAAGATACGAAACACCTAAATAGAAATTGACTTATTCATACTATTAAGAGAAGTTCACACCATTAAACACAACAATAGAAGAAGCATACAAATGAAGAAAAATAACTACAAATATATAAATGCTCAATAAATTATCAGATTCAAATAAGTAAACATTTTAGAACATACGATAGGTTTTCTTGGGCAAACTCAACAATATATTATCATAAGTTTAATGTTGTACAAATTTTTTTAGGTAATCAAACAAAAACTCATCAAATACAAGTGAATATTAATTTTCCTCTATTCTTTTTATTAGTCATAGAGTATTAATTTACCTTTGGGAAAATTCTAAATTCTAGCAACTAATACACTTCATTTATCCATATAATTAATTCAATAATAAACATTAATATTTTATGAATGAATGACTATATATACATGCCATAAATTAATTTAATTAATTTAATCACTTTAGTGACTAACAAATTACCTTTTATAATATTATGTAGTTTTGTTTTAACACATAACATATAATCTTAAATTTCAATAATAATTTGCATAAAGCTAACATGAAATCATTAATAAAATTAATAGAATACATAGCATCATAATAAAATAAAATTGTTATTAAATTATGAAAATATAAAATAAAAGGAATTAACTTAATTAAGTATGCAACCATAAACTTTGAATGTTGATAATAATTATAGTGAAATTTAAATTAGTAAACCATTGTTATTTAGCGGTTATGATTTTAGGGTTTCGCCTAAGAGACCAAACTTTGATTTCTAACAAGGAAGTTATCCTTATTGTTCTTCTTTAAAAATTTTGCTTCGATTAGAGTTCTAAGGCAGGGGTGTTTAGCTTCACCTAACAATCCAAAGTTCAATTCTCCTAAAGATATTATTTTATCCCCCCTTATCTAAACAGATCTAGATGTAAAGACTAGACTTTGGACATTACCTGGAGACTAGACACTAGAGTTGTTGTACAATTCAAGAAACAACAACTGACCTTTAACGTGTAATTAAACATGATTCATAAAACTCTAACATATTTATGCAAATAATTAACAATAAAGTTTAGAGTTTAAAATCCCATTATAATAATTTCTTGTAATAATACAAATTAATTTTTTTTATTTTTTATACAAATCATCGATAATAAATAATCACAAAACTTTGCAAACCTCAAAATATTTAGCAATCATTATCAAATAATCATAGTAAAATACACTAACAGATTGTTTATTCAAAATACAAGCTCAAATATTACATATAAAGACATGATCTTTATGAAATTAAATCAAAATTAGTATTCATAACCTTAAGATCTTGAATAAAAAAAGTCACAAATCATAAAAGTGTAATATCACGTACCTAATGTAGAAAATGCCATTATCGTAAAGAGATAAAAAAAATTACAATATTCTTGGTCAAAATTGGCTTCTTTCTTTTAACTCTCTTACTGTTACAAAACCTTGATGAAAAATAATCTGTAATCCTAATTAGTAAAGAGATGACCAATTTATATATCTATGATTTTTAATCTAATATGCCCACAAATGACCAAAATAAATGGTTGAGATTTATTTCACTATTAAATAGGAAATATAAATCATTTAAATTATTTAATTATATTAATATCATTATTAATATATTTAAAATATGACCACTAATTAGGCTACATTATAAAACCACAAGTGCATTTTTGGTCCAAGCTTGAGCAGTTGAAAATACATTATGACACTATAATTTGTTGGAAACTAATGCAGAAACGTGTTTTACTGATCTTTAAATTAAGTTGTTAGTTTGCTCCCATTCTTTAGGCTGAAGTTGCTATTTTTTAGAGACTTGTTTCTTATCGTGAGTAGTGTGGTAGTGAAGTAGTGTGACCTTGTTTTTTACTAAGTTGTTATTTCTTTTGTGTATAAAATGCTTTGATCAGATGAATGAGAATTGCGTCAGTTCTGCCCATTTTGTTTTAACCTACCACTTGTTTGTTAAAAGTTTACTTTCCAACAACCTATTCTCCAACATTTGTGTTAGAGCAAGTTCGACCAAGCATAGCCAATAGCACCAACGTGAATCCATCATTGCCTATAATTCCAATCTTCCAAGGCAGTAGCTATGACATTTAGAGCACAAAAATGAAGAAATTATTCATGTCCCAAGATGTGTGGGACTTAGTGGAGAATTATTACACAGAAGCTGGATTTACCATTGAAGCTTTACGAGAAGTATGGAAGACAGATGCAAAAGCCTTATTTTTTTATCCAACAAGTAGTGGATGAGGCAATCTTCCCACTAATTTCAATAACCACAAAATCAAAGGAAGCTTGAGATGCTCTACAAAAATCCTACCAAGGTAATGCTAAGTTGATGACTGTGAAACTTCAAACTATTCATCAGAATATTGAGGGTATGTTTATGAAAGATTTTGATTCACTAGAAAACTATATTTGCAAGATGATGGAGGTTGTGAATCAAATCAGAAAATTTGGTGAGATTTTACCTTATCAAAAAGTTGTTGAGAAAACTCTTAGAAGTTTGCCTAATAAATATGATTATGTTGTAGTTGATATAGAAAAGTCGAAAGACTTAACTATAGTAACAGCAGACAAGGTTCTTGGCTCTCTTTATTCTCATGAAGACAAGATTAAGTGGTATGACAGCAATAAAGTGGAAAATGCTTTTCAAAGTAAGACACAGCCTTCAAAAAAACCAAAGAAGGAGAGTTAAGTGGTAGAGGTAGCTCTAACCGAGGATGTGGAGGTCAATTTTTACATGGTAACAAAAGAGGTAAATATAGAGACTACAATCAAAACAATAACCACCATCCAAGGACTGATGATAGAGGTGAAAATTCAAACCCAAAGCAGTGTTTTTATTATAAGAAGTATGGCCATATAGAAAGGTTTTGTCAACTTAAAGAAAGATAGGAAAATCTCGCTCGATAAAAGGATGAGGATGATACGAAGAGCCTATTCCTAGCTTATTATTCATCCAAAGAATGTGTTTCAAATATGTGGTACGTAGATAGTGGTTAAAACAATCACATGATTGGAAAACTTGACTTGTTCACCAAACTAGACAAGTCCGTGACTAGCCAGGTAACTATAAGAGATGAAGTTGTTCGTGAGGCTCAAGGAAAGCTGGTAAACAACACTGGGATGCTTTTCCCAAAGGAAAGGCAAAGAGAGTTGAAAATCTTGCTGCGTTGATACATGCTGATGTTTGTGGACCGCGAGCTTCTTCACTTAACAACAACTTGTACTTTATTATATTTGTTGATGACTTTAGTAGAATGACTTGAGTGTATTTTGTTAAAGAGAAATCAGATACACTTCTAATTTTTAAGAAGTTTAAAATATTTGTGGAAAGAAAAAGGTAGACAGCCCGTGAAGATCTTAAGGACAAATCATGGTGGAGAATTTGTTTCGGAAGAGTTTGACATTTTTTGTGAAGAGTATGGCATTCAACGACAACTTACAGCTAGTTTCAAACCTCAACAAAATGGTGTAACTGAAAAAAAGAATAAAAGTCTTGTGGAGATGGCCAAAAGTATGATAAAGGCTAAAGCTTTTTCAAAAAGTCTTTTTTTGGACCCTGTTTTCGGAGCCCAACGTTCGAAGTCATCATAAGACGTGAGCGTGCGTATTACCTTGAAGGGTTATTTTCATGAACCCGTATTAGCCATATCCCA
>JAOSBK010000205.1:11990638-12005321 GCA_027568895.1 Erythroxylum shatona | reverse complement strand
AAGTGTCCACATCACGGATACCAAGAGTGGGTACAAGTGGAAATGTTCTACAACGGGTTGAATGGCCAGACTCGAACTATTGTGGATGCAGCAGCAGGTGGTACTCTGATGAGAAAAACATCTCAAAAAACATGTGCATTGCTAGAAGATATGGCTTCAAACAGCTACCAGTGGCCTTTCGAGAGAAATACTAGAAAGAGAGGAATTCTAGAAGTGGACTAAGTAACTCAGTTATCTGCTCAATTGGCATCCTTATCTAATCAATTTTCAAAATTCATGTCAAAGGAAAGAGAGAATGAGCAGGTGGCAGCTACTAGTCATTCATTCTATACCAATGAGGAGGGGGTGGAACATGCACAGTTTGTTAACCAAAGGAACTTGGGATTTAAGTCACGACCAATGGGAAATCAATATGTTCAAAGCTACAACTCTAAGGAGCAATATAATTATGATATTCAAAGGAACATGCCTCACCCACCTGGGTATGGACCACCATTGGCAGAACGGAGAACCTCCTTAGAAGAAATGATTGGCACATTTGTAACTGAGACAAGAAACCATTTTCACAAGAATGAGAAGGAGATGCATGAGTTAAAGATGCAAGTAACCAGTATGGGGAAGTTCAATTGGGACAACTTGCAAATGTTGTTGGGAATTTGAATCAGATGACATTTCCAAGTAATACTAAAACTAACCCAAGAGAGCACTGCAAGGCCATCATTCTGCGAAGTTGAAAAGAATTGGAAGAAGTGAAACCTAAAGAAAAAGTTTCCATTCAGTCCAATGATAATGAAGGAAAGAATATTTGTGAAGAAACAAATGCACCTACACAAGTTGAGAAGGAAGTTAGTTCAGAAAAGAAACTAAAAGGAGAACTTCAAACAACAATCATCCCCAAGCTGCCATATCCTCAAAGATTTCAACGGAAGAAAATCAATGATCAATTTGCAAAATTCCTTGAAGTCTTTAAGAAAATTGAGATCAATATTCACTTGATTGAAGCGATTGAGCAAGTACCAAATTACGCAAAATTCATCAAGGACATTGTTACTAAAAAGAGGAGATTTGGAGACTATGAAACTGTATTGATGACTGAGGAGTGTAGTGCAGTCTTGCAAAGAAAGTTACCACAGAAACTGAAAGATCCGAGAAGCTTCACAATTCCTTGTGAGATCGGCAATACACGTTTTGGTAAAGTGCTTTGTGATTTGGGGGCAAGCATAAATCTCATGCCTCTTTCCATTTTCCAAAAGCTGGGATTAGGAGAAGTCAAGTCATCGACAATTTGCCTCCAACTAGCTGATCATTCTCTCACTTATCCTCGAGGTATTGTAGAAGACGTTCTTGTTCGTATTGAAAAATTTATTCTCCCTGGAGACTTTGTGGTGCTTGACATGGAAGAAGATAAGGAGATCCCAATCATACTTGAGCGACCATCCTTGGCTACCGGAGGTGCAGTGATTGACGTGCAACAAGGGGAACTAACCTTGCATGTAAATGGTGAGAAGGTGAAGTTCAACATATACAGATCACTCAAACATCCAAGTGATACACAAACTTGCAATCGAGTGGATGTCATATCCTCATGTGTGGTAACATCTTTTCCTTCCATTATATCTAAAGACCCATTACTAACATGTTTGGAAGGTATGTTTATCAAAGATGCTATGGATGATGATGATGCTTGTTTGATGAAGATATTGGATTGTTTTGAATGCTTGAAAAATTTTGATCAACTCGAGCCTTTGTTCTGTGTGACTAATGCGGATGTTGTTGGCAATGTGAAAGATGTGCACCCATTGATTGATTTGAAACCCTTACCTGAAAATTTGAAATATGCATTCTTGGGTGCTAATCAAACTTTTCCTGTCATTATTTCATCTTCATTGACTCCTTTAGGAGAAGAAAAACTACTTAGGGTGTTAAGGAAGTTAAAAAATGCACTAGGTTGGTCAATTTCAGACATTAAGGGAATTAGTCCTTCTATTGTAATGCATAAAATTATGGAGGAGTCATTCACCCCTAGCATTGAACCCCAAAGGAGATTAAACCCAGCAATGAAGGAAGTGGTTAGGAATGAATTTCAAAAGTGGCTTAAGGCTGAAATCATTTACCCAATTTTTGATAGTTAATGGGTTAGTCCTACTTAGGTTGTTCCGAAAAGAGGTGGATTTACTATAGTCAAAGATGATAATAATGAGACTATTTCCACTAGGACAGTCACTGAATGGAGGGTTTGCATGGATTATAAGAAGTTGAACAAAGTCACTAGGAAGGACCATTTTCCTTTGCCATTCATAGATCAGATGTTGGACAGACTTGCTAGACATGCATTTTACTATTTTTTAGATGGGTACTTGGGATATAACCAAATAGCCATAGCACCTGAAGATCAAGAAAAGACCACATTCATTTGTCCTTTTAGCACATTTGCATTTAGGCGCATTTCTTTTAGTCTTTGCAATGCTCCTGTTACAATTCAGTGCTGCATGATGGCTATCTTTTCTGATATGGTTAAGATTTTCATGGAAGTCTTTATGAATAATTTTTCTATTTTTGGTTATTCATTTAATAAGTGCTTAAATAATCTATCTCTAGTGTTGAAAAGATGTCAGGATACCAACTTGGTGCTCAATTGGGAGAAATGTCATTTTATGGTGAGGGAAATAATTGTGTTGAGTCACAAAGTACCTGCCCACGGGATTGAAGTGGATCGAGCCAAAACAACAACTATTGAAAAGCTTCCTCTGCTGGAAAATGTAAAAAGTATCCGTAGTTTCCTTGGACATGAGGGATTTTACTAGAGATTCATCAAAGACTTCTCCAAGATCGCTAAACCCCTTTGCAATCTCTTGGAGAAGGATGTGAAATTTGAATTCAATGAGAAATGTTTGAAGACTTTTGAGTTGATAAAGAAAGAGTTGATTTCAGCTCCTGTGATGATCACACCTGATTAGCAACAACCATTTGAAATTATGTGTGATGCAAGTGACTTCGTAGTGGGAGCAATTTTAGGCCAAAGGCGAGAGAAAGTATTTAGAGTTATCTACTAGTCTAGTCAGACTTTGGATTACACTACTACAAAAAAGGAAATGTTAGTAGTTATGTTTGCTTTGGACAGGTTTCAGTCATATATCATTGGGTCCAAGGTTGTGGTTTTCACAGATCACGCGAGAATCTGATATTTGTTTGCAAAGAAATATGCCAAGGCATGACTCATTCGATGGGTGTTGCTTTTGCAAGAGTTTAAAGTGGAGATCAAAGATAAAAAGGGAGCAAAAAATGCAGTTGCCAACCATCTATCTCGATTAGAGTTTGAGGAATCAAAGCCACTAATACCTATCCAAGAGACTTTCGTGGACGAGCAGCTGTTCAGAGTCAATGAAAAGCTTCCATGGTTTGCTGACGTTGTGAATTATTTAGCTACAGGTTTGATTCCTTCAAATTTAAATCCATTTCAAAAGAAAAAGTTCCTATTTGATGCGAAAAGTTTTCTATGGGATAAGCCTTTATTGTTCAATAGAGGCCCTAATCAAGTGATTCAAAGATGTATCTCGGAAGATAAAATCCAAGAAATTTTGGAGCATTATCATTCATCACCATATGGAGGTCACTTTGGCCCAAGAAAAATAATAGCAAAAGTTCTCCATTCTGGTTTCTATTGGCCTATGCTTCATAAAGACAACTATTCTTTCAGTAAGACGTGTGACCGATGTCAACAAATGGGTAATATCTCACGACTACCTGAACTTCCTTTGACCAACATTTTTTAGGTAGAACTCTTCGATTTATAGGGTACTGACTTCATGGGACCATTTTCCAAATCTTGTGGACAATCTTCTTTCCTTTTGGCAGTGGACTATGTATCAAAATGGGTTTAAGCCATATCTTTACCAAAAAATGATGCCAAGGTTGTTCTCAGATTTCTCAAGAAAAACATTTTTACAAGATTTGGCACTCCAACGGCCATTATTAGTGATGAAGGAATCAACTTTTGCAACAAGCTTCAGGGTAATATTTTAACCAAATATGGAGTTCATCACAAGGTTGCTTTACCTTACCACCCACAGTTAAATGGCCAAGCTGAAATATCAAATTGAGAGATCAAAGACATTCTTGAGAAGACGGTGAACCCTAACTAGAAAGACTGGGCTCTCAAGCTTGGTGATGCCCTTTGGGCATATATGGTGACCTTCAAGACTCCAATTGGCATGTCTCCATATCGTTTGGTTTTTGGAAAAACTTGTCATCTTCCGGTGGAGATAGAATACAAGGTTTATTAGGCAGTTAGGAAGTTAAATCTTAATTGACAAAAATCGGCCTCTTCAGTTGTGTGAATTGGAAGAATTTTGAAATGAAGCATATGAAAACTCCAAAATATACAAGGAGAAAACAAAGAAATGGCATGACCAACACATCATGAGGAAAGAATTTGCCCTAGGAAAAGAAAGTTCTATTTTTCATCTTGAGATTGAAGTTTTTTCCAGGTAAATTGCACTCTAGATGGTCAAGGCCTTTTGTTGTGAAAAAGGTTACCTCCTATGGAGCAATTGAAGTTGAGGGAAGTGAAGGAAGAACTTTCAAAGTGAATAGGCAAAGGTTAAAGCATTATTATGGTCAAGAGTTGAGAAACATTGCAAGCATTTCACTTAAGGACTAGTGATCAAATGGCTATGTTGAGCTATTGATGTTAAACAAGCACCTGTTGGGAGGCACTCCAATCTTATCCTTTCGTTTTTGTTCTTTGTTGTTTCATTTTCTTTTTATTGCTTTCATTTGAGTACCTTATTTACTTTTTTTTTTTTGAATGCAAGATTGGAGATGTGAATTCTGATTTCAAGTCGCTGAGCTCCCTTTGATCCAGGGAGTCCTTATGTTCTCATCTCTTTAATTTTTTAGGTCATTGGGGACTATGTCCCATTTAAGTGTGGGGGTGGGACCAATTTTAAAATTTTTGCAGTCTTGCACTTGAACTGTGACGAAGGCTGAACCATGCCATTTTGTCATAGTAGTTTGACTGAGGATTGAGTTGTGTGCTTAAATTTGAATTAGGCAGCTTAAGTGGAGGGTGAATCATATGGATTGATTGAAGTAGTTAGTTGCATAAACTCAGGCAATAATTTGATACTTAGTGGTTAGGTAATGTATAAAATTTTGATGGATTTTCACATAAGCACATGTGAGGTTTTGAGCCTACATGAATGCATTTTATATTCATTTCATTATTTTTTGGTTGTGTGTTCTACTCCCCTAGGAAGATTACATCTAGAACTTGCATTGAACCGGTTTGAAACTATGGGATGCATGCTTATTGGAAATGATTAAGGCATTCTTTTTTTAAAACTCATTAGCTTAAATGACCCACCTTATATATATCCCTTGCAATGCCTTTTGTATCTTTACCTTTCTTGATTGCAAAATAAACACTTAGAAACCCAAAACTCCACTAGCCTTGCGCGATCATAAGTATAATGAAGTGCTAAGTGATCATTTGGTCTATAGTTTGGGACTTTTAAGCTTACTTGTTATTCTGAGATGTTTGTAGAGGTACTCTTACTCATATTTTATTGATTTATGATACTTTTGTCTTCTCTTGTTTCTAGTTAAAAAATAAAAAGTAAAGAAAAAATAAAAAATAAAAAAAATAAAAAAGAAAGAAAAAGAAAAAGAAGTAAACATAGTATCATTAGTTAGTGATGAGTAGTAGTAGTCCCATGTATTCATTTGCATATCTCAAGTTTTGTATTTAGTTGTCCCTTTTACTTAGTACTTTGTTAATGCTTGTGAATTAACCCGTGACCTTTTTATCCTACCATAACCCAAACCTTATTTCAAACCTAAATAAAAGTCCTTTTGATCTATGTTGGTTTGTATTTTATGTGGTAGAGAATTGGTGAATATGCAAGCCTGTGATAGTGTAGTCTTTTAGAGGGAGTCTTGAGTGAAACACTAACCCTAAACACTTGAGTGATTTGAGTGAAAACGTGAGAAAAATCCATCTGAATTTTTTATGTGCCTTTAATCATTGGTGTCAATTTTTGACCTTGTTTATGTGCATTAATGAAAAAAAATTATGGTATGTGTAGTAGCTCAAAGCTTGAGTTTGCTGAAGTTTGAATGAATGCACACACTCGATTTTCTTTAAAAACGAATTGATGAATTTTTTTATTGTGTTTAAATTGATTGAGGACAAGCAATAGTTTAAGTGTGGGGGTATTTGATAGAGATACTGATAGGTTATTATTTGATGCATTAATTTAGGTCAATTGTGTAGTGCTTTGGGGTAGATATTTGCTAAATTATTATTATTTTATTATATTTGGATGTTAGGATTTGTTTTGGAGAAAAGAAGTAAAAATGGCTAAATTAGAGAAAGACGTTGCACAACAAAGAGGGTAAAAGTGAGGAGGGTTTAGCATGTTATAGAAAGAGAAGAAAATGCAACACAACCCAGCATTTTGTAAGAAGAAAAGAGGGTAGCAGCCTGAATTGAATCGCATAGCTTCCACCAACGGGATTGAGAAAAAAAAAGGGCAACCAAAGAGGCAACTAAGGAGGAGGGGGTTTAGTGTGGTTTTAAGAAAAGAACAAAATGACAACAACAAAAACCCTCCACTAATAGCAGCCCGCACTTGGCTTCATCCTCCATTCACAGCAATGTAAGCATAACCCTCCACTCACTCACTCACTGCCGCAACCTCCATTCACACATAGACTCTCCACTCACACAAGTAGTAGCCTCCATCCTATTCACACAGCCTCACCCCACTCATGGATAAGCCCCTCTAACAATATAGCCTCCATGCCATTCACCAGCATAGAAGCCTCCATTCGCTGAAAATCCAGCATCCTCCCCATCAACATAGCCGCTACACCCATCCACTAATGAACCCTCCACTCACTCATGCACAATTTAGCCTCAATTTCTCTGCCAAAGAAGTAACCTCACTAAAAAAAATGCAAGATGCAATTGGACTCCATCGCACTCACGGACCCTTCCAAAAGTAACAGCCCCCACTTCATTCACACATGGAAACACAACACTCCATTCACAGTGTCTTTTTTATTTAGTTTCTTCATAAGGTTGTCTAGGGTTTTTCCTTGTGGATTGCTTGGCAAGATGATTTCTGGCTAGAACCTTAATTTCTCTTAGAGATTTGATGTTTTGATGATGCTTTAATATTAAAATTTGCTAGAATCCATGACTGAATATTCTTACACTTGTTGATTTTTCTTGGGTTTTATTTGTTCTTACTTTGGATCATTGGAAGTTTGTTTGGTATAAATTCACCTTTAGAAAAAAGGGGGTTTTGCTAGAAGATTGAAGGAATTTTAGCTAGGATTTTCTTGGGAGTTGGGAGACCCAAGAAACATAGGAAGTGAAAATAGAAGGTTTGGGTTTGGAACTTAAGAAACTCTAGGAAGAGCTTAAATAAGGGATTACTAAGTGATGTCTAGGGTGGATAGATTAGTTTACCTTTAGGAGAAGGGGATTAATTACTCTTAAAATTCACATACAAGGTTAGGATTTTTGACTTGTGGAGGATAGTTAATTCAATATTAAGATTGACAAAAATATTATTCCCTAAGAGAAAGTCATTCCCCATTGAAGTTAATACTTTTAATTAGTTAATTGTTGCACTCTTTTCTTAATTAGTTATTGCATAGATTTGTCATATTCATAGTTATTTTGGTTGCATTGAAGTGAGTAGTTGCTTATAAATTCCTTTGAGTTTTTAATAATTCTTTAAATTGTTTTTAATTTCCTAAAATTTCACCCAACCTGATTTTAAACACTATTAGCTAGCATAGATTTAAAATTTTTCATAATCCCTATGACACAACTCGATTCTTACCAATTTATTACTCACTTCAACAATCGTGCACTTACGGTTCACAAACAATCATCACAAGATAACATAATCTATTCCTAATGAGAGAAAGAAACAACAAAATAGTGAAATATACTTAACCTGGTTCATCAATGTCGATGTCACCTCTGAACTGGCATTAGGACGTTTAGCCCTTTATGGGTCTGTCCTAAAAAAATGCTTAAGCGCCATTAATAACCCCTAACGAAGACCTTAGTAGCGCCTCTTCACTCTGCCTTCTTTTCTCTATTTGCAAGGTCTCCGCTACTATTCTCTAATTTGACAAATTAATTCTTTGTCCAAGCATACTGTTCACACCCCTCCTTTAAAAACCTACGCTCCTCCTTTTAGCATGAACAATAGCATTTGCATTAAATGCAAATGCTGAAATGCAGATGTCCTCGCAGACATCATCCACATTTTGTCTCCTGGTTACTCCTCCTGCATTGCATTTTGAAGTGCTTCCCATTTGTTAAGCTGCTGGTTCTGCTTCTATGTTTCATTCCTTAGTTGTGTTGTTTTCTTTTACTGTGGACTACTCCTTCATATTGCTCTACCAATTAATCCAAATGCTTTTCGTTAAATTTGAACTCACATTCTTACATGGGACATGCATAGTAGCGACCAACTTTAAATCTTCTTTGTATTTTTTCCTTCTTGTCTTTTAATTTTCTTTTTCTTACTTTATAAAGACAAGTGAAAATAAATCTTTGAAAAATGGCCAAAATATTGAGCTTTTGTCTTACTTTAACTTGTTGGCTTCTGAATCGTACCTAAAATAACATATGAGTCAAAATGAGTATCTTAAATAATTTCATGCCAATAATCACTAAGTGTTATGAAATACTTTCATAATCAATTAAACACTTATCAATTTTCCCCACATTTAGCTTTTGGTCGTCCTCAGGCAAAACATTAAAATTAAACTTATAGACCTAAAAGTATTAACTCATTTCCCATAGGTTCTAAGACTACGTAATCATAAACAAAGATGAATGGCTTTCAAAGATCATAGCAAGAAGTCAACATTCCAAGCTTTTACTTATGATCAATCAACATTCATCATCTTTAAAAGCTGAGCAATCTAATGGTAAACTCAAAAAATGTGTTTAACTAAAATATATCTATAGGTACACTCAACACCATTCATGCTCATGTCATTCCACAACTTTACATTTCATTTCATTTCTCCACCACTAATGTTCGCATGCAAAATCATGGATTATAGGACTTTTCAAGGTTGTAATATGAGTAAAGGTAAAGTGAGATGTATTTGGGTCAAGTAGCATGAAAGCCATCAAAGCTAGTGAAACAAAACAACATTCAATGTGACATCAAGTGCACAAGTTAACACTCATAAAAAACTGAGTACCATCAGTTATAACGAATGCAACATTTATATTTTGCAACCCAATTCAGCTCTCACACACAAACCACATAAAGCATATACCAATATGAAGGAATCACTCATACAATTGTTGACAATGCATTGAAAACACAAAAGAGTTAACCTTCTAAGCCAACATCTACCTCATATTCAACATACTCTAATAACACATTCATTACAACTTTAAGAGGATGCATTAATCATAAACAACATTTCAACACATATGCAATTCCTTCTTGATACACTGGGTACCGTCAGTTATAATGAATGCAACATTTATATTTTGCAACCCAATCCAGCTCTCACACACAAACCACAAAAAGCATATACCAATCCGAAGGAATCACCTATACAATTGTTGACAATGCATTGAAAACACAAAAGAGTTAACCTTCCAAGCTAACATCTACCTCATATTTAACATACTCTAATAACACATTCATTACAACTTTAAAAGGATGCATTAATCATAAACAACTTTTCAACACATATGCAATTCCTCCTTGATACATTTATTTAAACTTTTTTCTTTTTTCCTTCTTTCTTTCTTTCTTTCTTTTCCGTATAAAAATTAAAATAAATTACATCAACATGAGAATTTCAATGATAAGTCATAAAATAACATCCCAACATTATAACCAACTCACACATATGTACACCCCACACTTAGAATTTTGTACATCCACAAACTCACCAATCACAAATGTTCCACTAGCTTTATGGCTTGGGTAAGACATTTGGTTAAGTATAAAGCATGTAATGTGGTGGATACAAAAGGAAAGGCTAATAAGGCTTAAAGGGGCTTATTAAAAACAAAAATCATATAATAGGTAGGCTATTTGGCTAATGTAGTTCGGAAAAGAAAAGAATGCCTTATCATATCCATATTAATGCATGTGATAAAAATGTGGTATCAAACGAAAATTCAAGGCAAAATTAGGATGTATATGTTATGAAGGTCATACATTATCAAAAGACAATGAGACTGATATGAATGTGTCAGTTAAATAAGGCTCAAAATCTCACCTGCTTTGTCTACCACTAGTCACTACTCTTCTAAAGATAATGCACATCGACCAATAACAAGAGTAAAAGTACATGCTAAAGTTGCTACGAAATTCTCTAGTCAATTCACACTCTAATTATAACTACATAGTCTTAAATCAATAGAAAAGAGAAAATGTTTGTTTTGTTGTTTTAATATTTCTCTCATTTTAATTGAAAACTTAAAATAAGCAAGAAACAAACTAACAAAGAACACACATACATATAAAATGAAATGCGAAAATGTAAAGAAAAGAAATTTACTTCCCTTGGGTTGCCTCCTAGGAAGTGCCTTTGTTTAGAGTCACTATCTCGACTCCATATTTCCTCCTTACCTGACAAAATTGTGATCTTCAGGTATCACATGTGGCTCCTCCACGTGAGGTTCTTCAGGATAGGGTCTCAATTAATGACTTGTCATATTTGGCATTTTCCCTATCTTCTAACTTTCAATCTTAACTGAGTCCATGCACTTTGGAAAGATCTCAAATGTCTATTAACCTTTTTCTTCTTCATTTAATTCCTCTAATATGTTATGTACAGGTAAATAGTTAGTTTAAAATATCATGAACTTAGTACTTACCTCCGAGTTAAATGATATGTCTTTTTTTGGTTCAAACTCCTCCTCAACTTCTTCTTCACACGCAATTCTTTGAGTATTGCTCTCAAAATTCTCAAGGTCATCATCACTTTGTAAGGTTTCTGCACTAACATCCATTGGGTATACCTTGGGTTGACATGACTGCTCCTCTTCTATTTATGATTCTAGATCGTTGATCGTTACTTCCATCTCACCTATTTGGCTTGCCACATTCTAGTTTCTAGACGTTATATGCTTCATTTTCTATTAGAATGATTGCAACTACTTCTGTAGTCTCTATTGAAATTGGAGATTGTTAGCAATCATAACATTCATCAATTCTTCCAAATATGTACTTGAGTTGTGACAAGAAGATTCTGGTCTATATTGTAACATCCTGTCACTTGAATTAAGATTAAAATGGTGTTTATTATAGATTAATGAGAAATTAGGAAGCATAATTCATGCTTATGCATAATGTCACATACACACACACACGATATTATTGATTTTAAATATATACAAATAATTGTACATGCATTCATTGACATTTTTCGGGTATAATTGATTTATAAATGTGATTAAAATATGAATTGTAAGTTATTTACGTTCAAAATTTATTTGGAGACCATTAGCATTATTTCAGAATTTTTGGTGAATTTGAGGTACATTTGGACTAGGACAAATGTTAAATGGTAGGATAAATTGATACATGAAAATTTTGGATGATTAAGCCTAAAATTGAGAGACATTCAGCATAGTTAAATGTGTGACAAGTGGACTAGTAAGTAAATGACAATTGGACCAATTAATGTGTGACATGTGGACCAATAATTAGGAGACATATGGACTGATTAAGTGGTGACATTTGGTGGCTTATGGAAGGGATAAGTGGCTTACATGCTTAAGGACACATGTTGAAATAATATGGTGACATCTAGCACCTTAGGTGTAAAGTTTCTACATGTTGTTTCAATCAAACTCATTCTCTTCTCTTCTCATCTCTCACCAATGAAACTTTCTGTTGTCTTCCCCTTCTTTTTTTTGCTTGAAGCTATGCTAAATTACCACACTAAATACATGCTTTTACCCATCACCAAATAGCGAAAGAACCAGCTGAATGTTGTTGTTTCATCACAGTTGAAAGTCATTTAATTCCATCTTGAATGTGTGATGATTCTGCATGTTTGGAGTGATTTTTTTGAGTTAGGAGTAGAAATGAACAAGTAAATAAAATATTAGTGTTTATGGCATGTTAAATGGTTTGAGAATGATGTGTGAATTGGACTGAAATGCATGAGACATTGGTGAAGATGTATACTAGATTGTTATGAACTGGAGAATTTTCAATGAACATACTTCGGTATTTTGATGATATCTTGAACTGTAGATAAACAAATAAATTGATTCTTGATTCAAAATAAATTAGAGACATATGTCTACAATGTCCTTGAAGAAGTAGAATATTAATTCTATCTCTAAGCATTTCAAAATCTGGCTGGAAGTCGAGTTAGGAGTTCTGTTATAGTTTTTAAAACAATCTTAAATGTTTTGAGTATAACTTTCAGTATAATGAATAAAATTGTATGATTTTGGTCCTATTAGAAACTGGAAACATAGTGGAACAATTGGTTAGAAGAAAGTGTTACTGAAATACACCATTTTCCTTGCCATAATGATCATGCAAAGTTATCCCGAAAGGGGGTGTTAGGATGAAAATGCTGAGGTGTGCTGGAATTTGATAACTGAAATGTTTTTACTAAACATGCTTCAGTAGTTCGGCTATATTTTAATCTTCACATTTCTAAATGAAATGATTCTTGATTTAAATTGAACTAGAGACATTTGGCCACAAATGTTAAAAAGAAATTAAATTTGAATTCTGTCCTTATAAGGTGTACAACTTGAATGCATGAACATTAGCCAAATTTTTAAATGCACACAATCTATGGTATTTTGAGCATAACTCATAGAATAATGAACCAAATTGAATGATCTTGGTATAATTAGATATTTAAAACATTGGAGAACAACTTTTCAAAAGAAAGAATTGCTGATTTTGATAATTTCCTTATCATATTAATTATGCAAAGTTGACCTGTATGTATGTAAAACCCAAAATTTGAGGTGGTCAATAAAGTTTTGTAATTGATTTCACATTGATTAATTATGGTCCAAATTATGAATACAAATGGTATTAAGGCTTTGATATTTGAATGAATTGATGATAAGGAACACAATATGATACCCGGGATTGTCATTGAACATGCATTGTACATACTTTCTATACATCGATGTGCATCAAAGAATACATTTACATTTGTACAAAAATGTGATCTTTGTAAATGTGTTTGTATGATATAGAGGAACTCATTAGACGCCAGTCAAACATTACTGGACCACCCAGGCAATAGCATATTGGAGCGTACTATGAGTCAACTTAGATGATTTCCTAGGATTGATTTGAATTGATTCGCTTACACTTCCAATATTATTGAACTGCTTGTGATCTGTTTCTGAATTCTGGACTTGAAGTCCGAGGAGTATAATAATTGGGCATGTATTGGAAGTGCTTTGATTTGAAGTGAAATCCTACATGATATGTGAATTCTCAACGAAAGTTGAATGCTAGACTTAGGTCCGACAATAATGAGTTTTTGATTGAAGATCATAAGTAATTACCTGACATGACATAATCAGTATTTGATGCATTTCATAAAATGTATGCTCAGATAAAGGTGTTGTGACTTGAGAAGCTAGTATGAAGCACTTTCACGTAGAGCTTTGCTCTGTGATATATATTTTGCATATAGAGCTATGCTCCTTGATTATGTTCTGACCGAGCCTTATGGGCCAGTATTTGTATAAGTATGTGATAAGAACTCGGTCACAACAATAAGAATGAATGTGATTCATGCATATAGCATTATAAGATCAAAATACATTGAATGATTTGTAAAGCTGAAATGAATGATAAATTGATATGAACTGTTTGCTATACTTGGCTATGTGAACTGTGTGATCACATATCAGGAATGTAAATATGATCTGAATGAATATATGTGAAATATGTGATATGTGTATGTGATCTGGTGAAATTATCAATGATGGTTCACTCAACTGAGTTTGCAAAACTCATCAAAATTGCAACGTGGATTTTCAAGTTTTATAAAAGTCTCCAAGAAGTCTTCGAGTAAGAGTTTCAGGTCGGGATCTGTATGCACTTGCATATGTATTTCTTTATGTTGTATTGAAAGTGTAGTCTTAAGTGTTGTATTAAATTGTAAAGACATTATTCATGCAAGTAATTTGTTCTATATCTAAAATGGGCCCAAATGACTGTTGAATACTAATGTTTTTATAATTGTTTCTATGAATGGAAAACGTTTTAAAATGAAGTGGGCTCATTTTGATTAATGATTTCTGCTTATGAGTACATTGTTTTAAGCAAATCAAAGTTTTGTATTGAATTTTTGATCAAATGATTGTCTTAGCATGCCACCCTTATGGGGTACATACTCAGATATCATCATAGATGTCGAGTACGTGTCCTGAGAGGCTGGGATGCTACATTTTGGTATCAGAGCCCAGTTTACTATCTTACATGGGCATTTTTCGACATATGTGTGAAGTTACATGCATATAGTCATGTCATAGCAAGCAATAACAACTAATCCCTAGTCTGAGTTGCATATATATAAGTCACATACATGAGCATTTGTTGAGTGTTTGAATTGATGAAAGTAGGGGGAAGAATGATGATCTGTCCGATTATGAGAAAATGAAAGTTTATGGATATTT
>JAOSBK010000205.1:11949880-11964381 GCA_027568895.1 Erythroxylum shatona | reverse complement strand
CGATTGCATCGATTATCCAGGAAAAAACTTGCAGATCAGATTGTTGCCATTTTCGAAACATGTCCGCTGTTCTTGCTGGTGGTTGTATCTCACCATTGATGTATTCCAATTTTCCTTTCTTTCCAATTGCCAGGAGCATCAGTTTGGACCACAGGGAGTAATTATGGTCGTTCAATTTGACTGACACATTGACATTGTCGTTTCCAGTATTCTGGCTCAACAATTTCTCTATTTGATTTGACAAGATTTCGGTGGCCTCAGACATAGCAGAAGAAGAAGGATCAGGGCTGCTTACACTCATAGTTGATGGTTTCGGTTATGGCAGATGAGGTTAAGCCAATGGAGTCCTTTGCAGGATCACAATAATGTCTCTGATACCATGTTAAACAGATAAAGAAGAAATAGACAAAGACATATTGGGTTTGAATTCTTTTTTCGTTGATTTCATTGATGTACAGTGTGATGTTTTTATAAATAGATTTTGACTAGTGTTTAAGTACGAAACTAACTCCTACAGAGATAATCCTAATATGATTCATACTAGTGTTCATGTACGAAACTAACTCTTAAAGAGATAATCCTAATATGACTAAAACTGCTTTTAACTTCTTCTACTCCTAATATGATTATAACTGCTTTTGACTTCGTCTAACAGTGTGTACATGCAAATATTCGGAGAAATAACTAGTCCAAAGCTACTCTTTACAAATCATGATTGATAAAGTTGGGCAAGTGACAAGCCCAAAATGTACAAGAGAAGTATGAAACCACTGAAAAAGTAGCGTTTTCAGGGCATCCCCTTTAATGGCATTGGCAGTCCTATCATTAGATCGACTGCCTTGGTTTATTTTCCAAATTAGACTGATCAACTTATCGCTGCACTAATCATTACTGTTGCTGATTGATTAAAAAATAAAAAACACGGAGAAAAAGAAATTAAAAAACTACTCACCTATGACGCGTGGATGATGATATTTAACTAAGAAGGCATGTGCGGTGCGAGGGTGAGAACTGAGAAGCAAGCAGAGAACAGAAATGTCAAAAGTTGTGTCCCAAAGGCAGAAATATTATGTTTGGTTTGTGCAGCTGAACAGACGGATGCGCACGTAAAGTAAAGAGAGCAGAGAGAATGCTTTTGTTACGTGTAAGGCTAGACACTTGGCTGATTCTGGATAACCTTCTTCCTGAACAATTGCAAATATCATTGTCGAAAGCTCCACAGCTGGGTTTTATTTTATGTGCTCACTAATGAAAATATATTATTGTGCTGTATCATATCTAGTTTTTACGCGGATGCACATACAGAACGAGACCTCATAATCAAAGAGCCGGGGTTGAAATTAACGGAATCATCTATGAATATTTGATTGGAGGTACCTCTTCAAATTAATATGCCACTTGTACGCTTCTCCATCCACCCTACGGTTGATCATTTTCGTCCTCTCTGCTGCTCCAACAGTTTAGGGAAATTTTTACAAATCGCCCGTTAGCCTCTATTTTCATATATTTTTGATGTATGAATCCAGAGTTTCTTTTTTCTACATATCACCTTTCTTTTAAGCATGAAATGATCAACTTCTTTGTCAATGTCTTTCAATCCAGAGTTTCTTTATTCTACATATCACCTTTCTTTTAAGCATGAAATCAACTTCTTTTTTGTCAATGTCTTTTAATCGATGATTGAAAATAGAACCATTATCCAAGCAATATCTCCGATGCCCAGAGGTGTAATGATTGAAGTAGTGCTAATACATTGTTTCTAACCTTGAACTAGGGTCTACTGTATAATATAAGTAAACTAATGAAGAGACTGATCGATTCTATTCTTATTTTTTAGTTTTTATTTATAATTAAGTAAATAATTTTATGTTATCAAAAACATTATTATTTTGTTAAAAAAGTACGTAAAATTAAATTAAAAATACATTTTATTAAACACTTATCAAAATTTGAAACTATTTTTAAATTAATTTATTATTAAATGATCAACTAAGATATTTTAGTTGAAGATAAATAAAATTATTAATAAAGATAAATAGTTATGAAAGTTTAAAGAAATTAAAGTTAGAAATAAAAATCTAGGGGAAGCGCAAAATGTCAAGAGACACTAACTTGAAAATAAGTTGGTTAAGGGTCTCGGAATTGGAAATGAGGACAGTTACTTTCCGCAGCTGTTCCTTGCAAAAGAGAATGTCTGGCTTTTCTTAGGGCGTACATTTCCAGAACTATTACAAGAAAGGGCTGTATGAAGATAATGTTTGGGGACATGGGAGTGGAAAACTTCTAATCATTGATTTGCAAATTCAAGTGATTAAAAAAAATATCTATTAAAATTGTTTATGAAGCAGAGCTGACTTCAGATCATAGTTTGTAGGAATTGACAACCACGAAAGGTAAGATATTTGTAAACATCGCTATTGTCACGAAATCTAATAGCATTATCTGAAACATTTTAAAATAATCAGTAACCCACTACTACGTCGGAAGAGCAACACTCCATTGCCGATTTAAGAAAGCTATCCTTCCTTGATAATATCGTAAAGTCAAAAGATAGGCACATCAAATTGTTCCTTGTTTATTTCACTTATCTTTTTCATGGACTATTATGCCTCTCCTAAATAATCTCTCTTTACTTGATCAATCTTATTCAATAATTAGCACGCACTCAACTTAACTTTAAAGATTGATAAAAGAACCCGTTAACTATTTGATATCGTACTCGGAATTTATTCTTCCCCATAACTTTGACCGTTAAATACGACGAAACGTGTTAATTCCTTAAAAAAGTTAAATTCGATTCTGAAATGAAATTTTCAGAAGTGGGTGAGGGACTAAAATGAGAAAAAAAAAATAGTCAATTGCTTAAATTTCCGAAAAAGGCTCAAATGACATACCAGAAAAGCCCCCTCGTCTTGGTTCAAAAAGAAAACACCGGTAAGTCTTTGTTCTTAGGTGCCACCTGGTCTCCGGGGAAGATAAAATTGAGCTGTCTCACGTGCACATGGGATAAGAGGGTGACGCACACACATGCCCGTTGGATACGTGGCTGTATTTGCGGTGATCGGAAGTAGGCACCTCACAAGCCGACAAAACAGACCATGCCCGTCCTACGAAAAAACAATAATATATACAGTTATGTTAGTCTCCCAGCTTCTGAATCTGGGGAGACCTTGTACGGAATATCTCTATACGTGTCTCCCTTATCCATCCCATTGACCGTACACGTGGCTTTTGTCTTTATTCGTTGCCAGTGACACGACAGTCCTGTGACTACCATCTATGCTGTCCACAGCCACGTGGCGCAATCTGCATGTGTACTGATATCGAGATTCCCGTGATTTTGACACCGCCGCTTCTGTCTCTCTCTCTCTTTATTGCTTTTCCTTCCTCGGTATTGAAACGACTCTATAACCAAGCTACATACATGCATAAAGAACCTAGCGAAGCTTAATTGTTAGTAGTAGTATCAAAACAAGACGCCATGTGATACGCTTCTGAAAGATTGTTGAACAAGTGGTCAACGATTGTCGATGTTTTATTTTGACTATACCTTTTTCGTGAACTACGTCGCCGTGAAAAATTTTGAACGAAGGCATTTAACTACTAAACTACAATCTTAAAAAAAGAATGTAACCAAGTAAACATAAAATAAATGATGTTTCGCACTAGCTTCTACTACAATTTGAATATTATGCTAATGCATCCTTTTATTCAGTAAAGTAGGTTGCAAATAATTGACGCATTTCTCTGTGTTAACGGATTACAAAAGCAAACATCTATAAAGAGAAAATCATAACAAAGTATCTAATTACGGTTAATCAAATATACAAAAGAAGGGACATCAAAAAAAGATATGCAGAAACCACCTATACCAAGAGAGATATGCAAACTAACGTTTATCTATTAACACTGGTTTGGGTGGGCCTGCACCGCATCATTGAGTTTTGTCCCTTTTAGTTAGGTTGTCTACCGTCGCTTGTAGGCGTCTCAGATTTCTCGGCAAGGAAAAATTTCATTAAGTTTGACAGAGAGTTGAAAATCCAATCGACCATTGCTCGGCCTCGACATCGATCGACTACGGTCGGTCGGGTTGCCAAGACAAGATCCTTGGAACCGTCGCTCGGCCTCGACATCGATCGACTACGGTCGGTCGGGTTGCCAAGACAAGATCCTTGGAACCAGGCAATCCCAAGAACCAAAATCTTGGATCGATCGACCTCAGTGTTGTTCGATTGAATTCCTTCAAATCTAGTGACCGCGATCGACTTAAGCCGAACGCTCTAATTCGTTACATGCTATTCGAAGAGGCAATCCCTTACGCAAAGTCAATGGCGATTTACAATTCCACTTACAAAATTAACAAGGCGAAGCAGGATAAAAATAAAAACAAGATTTTTATTTATTTCCCTTAGGTTTTCTGGTCACAAGCCCGACCAGTTGAGCCTCAAAAATCAGGAGAAGGAGAAGAATCAGCAGAAGGATCGGTCGGGGCAGGAGGAGAAGTTCCAGAAGCTGGCGGAGCGATCGAAACAGGTGTAGGGTCCAAGGGAGCAGCTGGAAGGGCATCCATATGAGCTTCCTCTTCCTCGTCTTCCGAGCTAAGATCCAGTTCATCGTCCGGAACCGACGCTCGTTCTCCCTCGGCTATGTCCTTCACTTCCTCAATAGAAAGGCCGAGAGCGGGGGGAAGCATCGGCTCGGCATAGTCCTCGAATGAAGGACAAACCGACCCGCCAGGGATATGAACGTCGTGGCAGTTCCTAAGGACGGAAAGAGCCAGATCGCAGGCGAACTCCAAGCACTCATCATGCAAGTACCGCCTCTTCCATCGCTTGATCGCCTCGACCCTCTGTCCCTTGATAGAGTTTTGAAGCTCAAGCACTCGCTTCTCAGCCCTCCCTCTAGCATCCACCGCTTCGTGGCAATCTTGGAGGAATTTCTTGTTAAGCTCGTTGGCTTTGATAGCCTCCTCCTTCATCTTTTTAACGGTGAGCTGCAGCGCTCGGCACTCATTTTCCAGCTCACCCCTGGAAGCAACAACTCTATTCTTCTCCTCCTCTCCCGTAGCGAGTTGAGCTTTTAAAACGCTCTTCTCCTCCTCCCAAAACTTTTTCTCCTCCTCCAAGGAAGAGTTTTGAGCTCGCAAAAGGTCCCCCTCCTCTTTCGCCTCCGAGAGCTCGGTTCTCAAAGCACGGACCTGCTCATGAAGATCCTTGACTTCCTGATTCAACAACCCGGTGGATCCACTAAGCTGATCGAGGCGTCGATACGAGGTAAGGGAAAGCGACATAGCCCTTACGCAGCTGCGCACGAGACTGCCCAACAGCTGCTCATCCTCCAATTGATCCAGAACCTCCTCGTCTCGAGGAGGAACAGCCTTCTCAGCAATCTGGAGGGACACTTCGATATCCCTAAGAGACGCAGTCTCGTCCAGACTGATCGTGGATTCCCACTTCCCAGAGCTAGCCGCTCGCTCTTTCCTTTTGCCCGTCCCTTTTTCCTTCTCCTTGCCCTTATCAGATGGGCAGGACGGTCGGTCAAGAGCCCGCACAGTTTTCTTCCTCCTTTTCAGGGGCGGCTCCACCTCTTCTTCCTCCTCCATGACCACCAGGCTTTCACCAGCCGGCCGGGGCATCATTGCTGATGGCTCGGGGACTGCCGCCAGAATGAGCGTCGCGGACCGATCAGGAGCAACAGTCCGAGCAGCATCTTGCTCAGGAACAGCTGATCGAGCAGCATCCGTGTCGACCTCCCCTTTCTTGCTCTGAGCCTTGGACTTGGAAAGCTTATCAGCTTTGCGCCTGCCCTTGGTAGGGTTAGAGGACCCAGCGAAATCTTCGATCCTTGCCATGGCTGCGCAACAATAAAAACAGGTTAGAAATCAAAACTAGTACTCACAAGTACAGTAAATACTTCAACCACGAGGAGTCAACCAGAGGGATCAGTCTCTTCTCCTAGCCCGCTAATTTGGGGCGGGGGGTCGAGTAAAAACGAGTCAGCCGAGGCCCCTCCACGATACCCCATGATGAGGCGATCGAAGTTGTATCGACCGAGCGCCTTAATGCGGTCGATCACCTCCTTTTCCTCCCTGCTAAGGAGCAGACTCGACATATCGTTCCACTGCTCGGCTAGGGGATACCTCCACGGCCTGGACTCATGGGATGATCCTGGGGGCCTCACAAAGAAATACTTCGTCCGCCAGGCAATAACTTTGGAAGAAGTCCCAGCGGGACGATAGCGGGCATCTCTATACTGGAGATGGGGGACCCCGGCCCCAACGCTCGAGCTCTGATTCAGCCGCAGGAAATGGCGCATAATACCGATCGATGGAGGACACCCGAACTGATGACACAACAATGCCAGACCGTTAATGAATCTCCACCCGTTCGGAGGAATTTGGCTCGGCCTCAATCGATAGGCAACGCACACCTCGTCGATAATCGGGGCATACGGAAGCTTCATGCCACCGACCGAGAAGAAGCTGTCTGAAACAGCGAAGTAACCCCCTCCACTGCTGAAAATCCGTTCGCTCTTGCCAGCCAACCTGGGCCCCCAGGAAGAGGGAATATTATGTCTAATGATCGATCGATTCAGATCCCCCACGTCCATCGTGGATGGTTCTTTTGGCGGTTTCTCCACAATCTGCCCGTCCTTCCGGACACTCTCCCCAACTTCCTCAACTCCCCTGGCCTCAGGCGCCACATTCCCACCAGCCTCCGGCACACTCACCATTTCCGCCGCCATTACTAGCGACCCAGTACTCCGTACGGCCCTCTCAGCGGTCTCCCCCCTAATGCTAACTCCACCTCTACGGCTGACTGACGACATAATTAAGAAAAGGAAATTTGTGGGGAAAGGATCAGAGAAAGAACGTACCTAGTTTGGTGGTGGAAGTCGGAGATTTGAAGACGGTTGAAAGAAAGCTCTGGAAGCTGTAAGCAAGAAGGTGCAAATAAAGACAGAATAAAAGTTGGAGAACAAAACAAGCGTGAAGAAAATCCGTAATCTGTCGCTCCTGGGTATTTATAGAAGATCAGTCGAAAGGGCGTCCCAACCAACGCTCGACACATGGAGGAAATCCGAGCCAGGCTCAGACACGTGACTGAATCTGAGCTGAGGTGAATTAGGGTTTTCAAAATTCGGAACGGCGCCTCCACTGAAAGGACTCGCCTGACAGCCGACGGCTATGCAACAGTTAAAAAGAAGTGCATAACAGCCTGTCAAGAGAACGTGAACCGTCAGTGATGAACACGCGTAGAGCTTTAAGTCTCGCCATCCAATCGATCGGTCTCGTCATTACACTCGAACGATCGACCTTATCATTACATCCGATCGACTTGCCATATAGCTATAGCTGTTTGATCTGTTCTATCATCACCCTCGATCGGCCCGCCGAGTCATTACATCTGCTCGGTCGATCGCATCATGATCTACCCGATCGATCGGGACTAGCACGAGCTGCCCCGGAGACACTCTGCCTGACACTTATGTACTCCTTCGACCCTTCCCTCAAATCAGACTCGAGGAGTAGGGGGGGCTTATGGTTAGGTCGACTGTGCTAGGCCCAGGGCCCAAGTCCACATATCCACGGCCCAAGCACAAGTCCACGCATCCACGACTCCTTCCAAGACGCTAGACTCCCATGCAAACACAAAGACCTACGCAGAAAACCTAAACCTAGCGTCTATTCCATATATAAGGTACTATTCTACCTGGATTGAGGTACGAGATTACAACCCTAGTTTTTTCTCTGTTCTCAGCGACCAAAGCTTCCTCAAAAAGACTAACTTGAGAGTCGGAGGGGCCTTCCGGGAACCAACCCCCGGCGTGCATTTATTTGTTTTGCAGATATTCAGCAGCTAAGGTCGCACAAAATTATGGATCCAAGCAATAACGTTCAGCCCCAGCAGAAACTGACTGAACCACGTTTTAAACTTGGGGTCAGAGCTTTGCCTCCTGCAAAGGACTTATCCAGCTTGAACGGGGATTAGTCTGGGTATGAATGATTATCCAGCTTGAACGGGGATTAGTCTGGGTATGAATGACTTAAAAATATCTTCCTATAATTGAGACCCTCCTAAGACAACTGATGGAATAAAAAAAATGTAACGATTAACTCGAAAGAAGTGGGTTTGGATTATCATTTGTTGGTCTTATTTTCTGTATCTAAACGTCATCAATCCGGTATGACATGACGTCATCTTCTTGATTTAATGTCATTCTTGACTTTTCTGCAAGATGGATCCCACGTTCGTCTGCATTACATTAGCTGCATGGCAGTAGCTTATAAGTAGCACCACCAGGATTATGAAACTGCATCATACACTTCCAGATTTAAGAGCTTAGAGCCATTTTAGTCCCGTCAAAGTAACAAAAATGAAGAAGAATGGCTATTCTCGTGTGGCTGAAGAAAGCTTGAAGGACGGACTCTTGCAATCTACTACTACTTATGACGATACTTCAACTGAAACTCCTGGTGAGCAATCTCTAGCTAGTTTTCTCCTTAAATTTAGCTTCTTTTAGTTTAGAAAATAGGATCCTGATGGTTGGTTCTCACTTCTGACTGCTGGAAAATCTTTTTCTGGAAAGTTTTGATCTTCGTGTCTGTCTCTTGTTCGGGCTGATATTATTAGGTAAGCACTCGACAATGACGGAGGAGTTGCAGCAGGAGACTAAGAATCATATATGTTACTTGCCATTGTACAAAGCTACCATTAACGGTGATTGGAGAACTGCTCGTAGCTTTTTTGAGGAACATCCCAATGCATTGACTGCCGAAGTCAGTGAAGATTCCATGACTGCTCTCCACGTCGCCACTATTACTGGTCAGTCCTTGGAGTTTGTTCAAAACCTTCTGGAGTTGATTCCTGGTGAATCTCTCCAGGACTTGAAGACACGCAAATATCCGCCCCTTCATAACACGCCCCTTCATAGTGCTGCTGCTGTCGGAAACATAGAAGCTGCAAAGGTTTTGGTTCAGAAAAACTCAAGATTGCTGCATCATACGAACGAGTTCGACGAGACACCTCTTCATACTGCTGCAGAGTTTGCCCACAAAGATACTATTTGGTATCTTCTATCAAAGCCTTACGATGGCGATCCAAGTCCATTCACTGGCAAACTTGGTGCTAAGCTTCTCAATCTTGTACTTGAAGCAGACTTCTATGGTTAGTGATCCAGTTCTTTATATACAAAGTCTCAGTCTTAGGATCTAGAAAAAAGGGTGTGTGTTCTCTCATTATGACGTAAATGTCTCTCAGCTAAAACATGGACTCTTTGTTCATTGTATTGCCATGAACAGATATAGCTCTTTATCTTCTAAATCACTTCCCTGAGTTAGGAATTGAAAAGGACAATTACGACAACACTGCTTTGGGGATTTTGGCTCGAAAGCCTCATGCTTTTCCAAGTGGAAGTGAGCTGGGATGCTTCCAACGTTTGCTGTATCATTGTAGGTGTTCCAATCCTTCACATCCTTCAACAACTTGGCTACGGATGTGTCTACCTGCATATACCAAATGTATAAATCATCATCTTCATTTCTTTATTTCTCGTGCTGTTTTCAGGTATTTGTTTGAATGAAAATAGCGTCACCCAAAGTGCAGAACCAAAATTTGCTGAAGGGAAACAAAATCCTGAAAATAGTTTCAGTCAAAGTGAAGGGAAACAAAATGAGAACCTATCAAAGTCCAGAATGTTTGGATTTTTCCAGCATGTCTATGACACAAAGCTGATGCATATGCAAACTCGCGAAATTGCAAAAATCTTGTGTGACAATGCTGTGAATTCAAGCAAGTTAGATGCAGAAGATATGCTAGGAGCTCCAATGCACATGGCTGCCACAATGGGAATTCATGAGTTGGTTGAGGAGATTATCAAGGCCTACCCTTTCTCAGTTTGGTTTAGAAGCGGTGAAGAGAAGCGCAATGTATTTCATCAGGCAGTTCTAAACCGCAACGAAAATGTATTCAATCTCTTATACCATATGAGTTTGCAGAAGCATTATATCACAGAAACAAAAGATGCATATGGAAACAACATCTTACACTTAGCTGGATTGTTAGGGCCAACTGATCAGATTTCTGGTCCGGCATTGCAGATGCAACGGGAATTACAGTGGTTCGAGGTGATTACCTATACAGATACAACCACTTCAATGCATTCTACGATTGTTTATTAGGCATTCCCTTGTCGATAAGTAATCAAAACCAAGCAGCATGATCAAGATATTTGTAGATTAATAAGGACTGACCTTAACGCGGAAGTGCTGGATCGATTTGCTATTTGCTAGTCTTCGGATTTCGGTAGGCTACTAGAGTCACCGATGAATTCACGTCCCAAACTCTTAGCCTCGGATGATTGCTTCACGTAAGAGAGAATGGCAGAAGAAAAATCTTATCTTTTTCTCTGTTTCGTAAAATCCTTATATACAAATATGTTTTGCACTTAGCACCCTTTAATCCTCGATTAGGACAAATAACTGATACGGGAGTTATATAAAGTGGCCGTTATATTTTGTAAACTGCCAACAACTCCCACTCGGCCACATAAGCTACGAGTTACATCTTCTCTCTCTAAACTTCACGTGTCATACTGAGAATGGGACGTGCGACCATTTAAAGAATCAGTAGTGTTATATTAAGTCATCATCTAACTAACATAACACTTTCACATAGTCATGATACCCCAAATCATCCAAAATATCACCAAATGCATACACTGTCTCTTTATACTCATAGATATATCATATGATTATACACCAAGTATAATCGCCTGAGCTGATATGGTGATAAAGGAAAAGATTCTTCCTTAGACACTCATAATAATCCATTTTAGCTTAACTGCTTACCTAATGTGCTCCGTTGGATTATATACAACTTAGCCCTTGGAAAAAACACACTAAAGTAGCAACACCAAGCCTTAACTTCATATCATAGTTCTAAGTCGAAGGGCTTCATTCATTAGACATTAAAGTCTATAGGATCATACAATGATAGAGAAAGGGATTTAATTGTCACTCCACAAGAAGGTTGTTATATAGCACATATAGTATGAAATGTGTGTCATAGTATAGCTCTCACTAAGTTGGGCATGTCACTCTTTTATGCTATGCAAATCATAAATATATCTTTACTTAAAAACTAATCTGAGCCACTAGATTAACATACCTAATTCTAATCTTGACACTCGAGATTTGGCTTTAAAGCTTCAATGTGAAATCTAAATCTTTCATATTCGACTCATCAGAGTCTTATCTTAAACTTACTAAGGTGACTATTCAAATATAGAAATTTATCATGCATACTACACGAGCATGAAGATAACACAATATTACATACACTCAATATTAATATTGTGAAGTCTCATCCTACCCGCTACTCAAGTGCTAGGGCGATTACCTGTATGACAAGGTCAATCTGAAGGTTGATGTGTGGTGACATTACAATGTGCCTTTTTCATGTAATTACGTACCAATGAACATTTGAGAAATAAACTTTTATTAAAAAAACTCGTTACAATTGAAAATATGTCCATTATACAACAAGATATAACAAAATGGAAAAACTAAACCCTACTTAAACCTAAACTCATCAGATAAGCCTTAAACGAATCTCGAGGAATAGGTTTAGTTAAGGGATCAGCTACCGTCTTGTTAGTAGGTATATACTTTATAACAACCTCTTTATTTTTTATGACGTCTCTTATAAAATGATAACACCTTTTGATATGCTTAGATTTTTTATGAAACTTCAGATCTTTAGCAAACTGTATGGCTATAGTGTTGTCACATAACAATTCAACACGATCATTAACTCTCGGAGTAAGATTAAGATCCTAAAGAAAACTTCTCAACCATATTGCCTCTTGAGCAGCAAGACAATAAGCAACATATTCTGCTTCCATTGTTGATAATGCTATATAGTCTTGCTTCTTATTGTACCAAGATATGACTCTCCTCCCAAGTTGAAGACATATCCTAAGGTTGACCTAGATTTATTTAGGTCACCACCCTAATTGACATTCGAATATCCCCTTAACCTTAAATCCCTGCTTTGATAGCAAAAGACCAAGTCTAAAGTACCACGAAGGTATCGAAAAATCCTTTTGATTGCTTGCCAATGAGCAGGTCCTTGGTTGCTTTGGTAACAACTTACCAAACTAACTGCAAAGCAAATATTAGGCTGTGTACACAACATAGCATACATTAAGCTTCCTACAACACTAGTATAGGGAACATTACTCATTTTTTCTTTTTTCTTCTTTGTTTTAGGGCATTGAATAAGACTCAAGGTAAGACCCTTTTCAACTGGGGTGTCAATGGGTTTGGAATAATGCATTTGAAAACGTTCCAAGATTTATTAATATACGCTTCTTAACTTAAACTAAGAAGCTTCTTGGGACGATTTCTAGTTATTTCCATACCTAGGACATACCTAACTTCACCCATGTCCTTCATATCAAATATAGAGGACAACCACTCTTTAGTGGTCTTGAGCACCTTCATATTATTGCCGGCTAGTAATATGTCATCAACATACAAAGTAAGAAACAAAATTCCTCTTGTTGTTCTCTTAACATACACACAATGGTCTTCTGAAACTATGACTAAGCCAAAAAAAGTAATGGCTTCATGAAATCTGAAATACACGATCCAAAAGACTGTTTGAGGCCATATATGGATCTTTTAAGACGACACACTTTGTCTTCTTGACCTTTTGATAAGAAACCAATAGGTTGATTCATATAAATCTCTTCCTTAAGGTTACCATTAAGGAAAGCATTATTTACATCCATTTGAACAACTCCAGGTCCAAATGTGTAACCAGAGCTAGAAGTAAGAAAATAGAGGCAAATCTCACTACAGGAGAAAATGTATCTTCATAGTCTATACCCTCTATTTGAGTATAGTCTTTTGCTACCAAACGGGCCTTGAACTTGTCGATCATTCCATCCGCCTTACTTTTTATATTGAAAACCCACTTGTTTCCAATTGACTTTTGTTAGAGCAAAAGATCAACTAGTTCACAAACTTGATTTCAAGTCATTGAGTCCATTTCATCGCTCATGGCATCTATCCACTCTGTATGGTTAGGTGAATCAATAGCCTCTTGAAAAGAGGTTGGTTCTTCTATTTTCAAAGGAGTACAAAGGAATATTTCCTCTTCGATTTGAAAATATTATCGATGAATTCTTCCATGCTCACTTCTTCGGAGTCTAGGACCTACATTTGTCTGCCTTGATTTAGGATCTCTCCTCCTAGCTCTTGGAGATATGGGGTCCTAATCATGTTGAGAACCAGTACCACTATCCCCTTGAGATGTGAGATTTTGAACATGTAGACTATCCATAAGTTCTTGGTTTAGAGATTGAAGACAAACCTCATTCTCGATTTGGTTCTCATGGGCAGGAAAAGTCTTGGTAACTTGGCGAGTAACTAAATTCTCCCCCTTACCAAAAGTATCCTATTGTAACTCATACAAATCTAGGTCCTTTTTTATTTCACCTATACTTAGGAACTCATCCTCAAAAAACTCCATATTACAGGAAGCAACTTCAGTCATGCAATTATTCGGGTGCTGACCAAATATAATGTAACATCCCATTACTCACGTTTAGGTTAAAATAGTAAATATGAATGAGAACTAAGAGATTAGAAATGAATTACATACTCATGCATTATATGATATACGCATATACGTGAACAGTGAATTTTTGCACATGAAAATAATTGTACATGCATTTATGGATAATTTCGGGTATAATTAAATTATGATGTGATATTATTGAGAATTGTGAAATTGTTGTATTGAAATTTTAATTGGAAAGTGCAGCTGTTAATTTTGAACTTTGGTGAATTTTAGGATTTATTTTTAAAAATGTGGATATAATTGTACTAGAAAAAATGCTACTTGGCAAGTAAATTGATGTATAAAAAATAGAGATAAGAAACTAAATGATATTGAGGAATTGTTAAAAATGACTTTGTAAATTTCGGAGATGACTTAGAATTTCTAAAAAGATGATATTGAAAATTGTAATGAAAAGATGGGATTTAATGGAACTAGCTCAAATAGAACTAGTTAGTTTGGAGAAATTAGCTAATATCTTCAGAAGTGGACAAGTTTCCAAGTTTTAGGTTAAATTTCCTTAACCTTGAAAGACAAGTTACTATTCTTGTCTTCATCTCTCTCTCGTAGTTTTCTTCTCCAAAGTTGTTACTTTCTATAACATAAGGTTTTTCATCAAAACTCCCCTTAAGTTAAACCTTGTTTTTATTTGTTCACTTCTACTCCTAACTTAGGTTTTCCTCTCTTTGCATTAAGAAATACCGAAGCTTTCCAACCCCTAAAGTGCTATTACGTGAGTTGTATGAAGTTTAGGGCTCCTTGAACTTTTGCAAATTTTGGAGAAATATCAAGTAATTATTGTTTAAACCCTTTAGAGTTGTTGGTTTATGAAACCAAAATGGTGATTTATTTGTCATTGCATGATCATGAAGA
>JAOSBK010000205.1:11907319-11918788 GCA_027568895.1 Erythroxylum shatona | reverse complement strand
ATGAACTTTGTGAAAGTTCACGATTTAGAGGATGAATAACCCAAGTACTTATTTGGTGGATTTTAGGAGACTCACACCTCGTTTCACTTATATCTTGCATCTTCTATCTAGGAAACCTAATTTGCTTATATTAAAGATCCACAATTATTTTTTTATACTATATCATATTTTTATTAGAGGATCATGTTAGACTACATGTGTTATATTTTTATTAGAGGATGATGTTAAACAACGTGTGTCATATTCTCTTATGAATGACAATAGGTTGGTCCAACAGAAATTTTTTTCCCAACTCGAAAAGTCCAAAGATATGGTTTTCACACTACCTTAGCTTTTTTATTATCTTTTACTTATCGAACATTCAAATGTACAAGGTGAAGCAGAGTAATTTGAATGGTAGAATTGTGGGTTTATACTCTACAACCAATTGGTATATTGTAGTTTAGTGACAATTATTTAAAGACATTATTTATCTTTTATATATTTGAAAGTATATGATAAAGCCCACAAAATATATATACATTGCAAATAAAAAATACAATGAAATCGTAATTATGAGATTACTATTATATTTATATATTATCTCTAATTGTTCCTAGTCATTGCTCTATTGAGATAAAACATTAATAGAGTGTACAAAAGATTAGCAAACGTTGTGTTTCTTCCTTATAAAGGAAGTAGTCGATCTTATCAATTAAAATACATATATACTTAAATAAACATATAGGTGCGTTTTAGAGAATAAGTTCACTACATTGACCTTATAAGAGAGTTTCATTTACAATATTACTTGTATGTCTATATAAATTCTCATTGTGATAATTGTATAAGTGATCATTTGATCACTTAAGATCTCTAAAGTTATCTCATATCCCTAAGTCAAATTAGTGCTTATTATTGCACCAAGAGTTATAGAAACAGGTGCTAAAACATGAGTATTTTGTATTCATTGAGCAAAAGATGTTGGATATCATAAGCATAAATTTATTGAAGTAATACAACATATTGTTATCCACATAACATATTGTAGTAGACATTAAGTATTTGGCCATTAGGGAACGTGTCAACGAAAATAAAGTGATCATTCAACACATTTGCACTGAATTAATGATTGTCGATCCTTTAACAAAAGGCATGCCACCAAAGAGCTTTAAGGATCATGTTGCTACAATGAGACTTGGTTCCATTATGTGATTTATGTATGTACTGTCACGAAACTCTTATTAATTAGTTGTTTTTTGCTCATTCTAGTGTACACATTTTATTTTTGAGATTTACAACTATTATGGACCCAGAATAAACATAAAGGTTTATTCATTTAGTTACAGTGGCAAAAGAAATAAAGATGCATCATGATACATGAAAGATAATACTCACATTTAGAGGACTTATCGCCATGATTAGTGTATTTGGTTTCTTTAATTAAGTGGAGGTTTTATGACTTTTAAATTACATCTACGACCCAAGTGGGAGACTGTTATCTGTTAGTTTCATTTCTTATGGATTGTATCTTTTTTTAAAAAAAAAAAAGTCACGCCTTTCCACTTGAACCATCATGTCCTCCGGCTGTTTTGATGGAAGACAACAAGGCATATATAAAGATTAGGTCCCTAGGCTTAGCAATTATTCTGCATACACCATCATTTGCATTTTGTTAAAGCTTAAAAGGGCCCTCTCATATTTGTCTGACATCTCTCAACATCAATGGAAGGAGATATGTAATAACATTCCGCATTTTCATTTTTCTATAATAGACATGTGTATACATTATTATCATGTCTAACAGTTGGAATCAGAGCAAACTTTTCTTTGCCTTGATGTAATTAATTGTCTATAATGATATGCATGACTGGGTGATTTTTCTGTTGCATATATTGATGTCGGAGGAGTCACTGTACTGTGCAAAATGCCATTCTACTTAAAATGGCTTTTGAATTATTAAGAATAGAGTTTAAAAAATTAAGATATAATTGGTTTTGAAATATGGGTTAGATGCGGGTCAAGTAGACCCGTCAAGAGGTTAAAGATGAAGACTGCGTTTTTCATTCTTTGCTAAATTGCAAATTCTCACCATGGCCCACCATGTGTGTTTTAATTGTTTGTGCATTAACACCGCACGACTTTTGAATAAAGGATGCGTGGGCCATTGTCTGCACAGTTTTTGAATAAAGGATGCAGAAAACCTTGTTATTTCACGGACTCACGGTTATAATTAAGCGTGAACTGGTGTTTGCTTTCATTGTTTCATGTCTTTCCTCCGACAATTTCAATACCTTTTACTGTGGGCTATTGTTTGGAAAGTTTTTGAATACATGTTGCAGAAATCTTGTTTTCGTGGCCATTATTGCAAGTTTTAGTTTTATAGCAATAACATCAGTTTTTGTAACTTTAAAAACTTTTCAAAGGGCCCATCATTTGCTTTTGTTGTTACATGAAATCTTGACCAAAATGAATTGTGGAGAGCACTTGTTTTCGTGACTCAAAAAGCTTCTCATGGGGCCCACCATTTGCCTTTATTGTTGTATAAAGTCATATATGAAATCTGGACAATTGAAGCTTATATTCAGAAGGGCGAAAATGAATACATACCGTAAATATATTCTGATTCATATTTATTGGATATTTAGATATAAAAATTATAAATATTTCAGCTTTAAGATATTAGCCCAATTTTATTAAATTGCATGATTTAAATTATGTTTGATTTAAATTAATGTATATATATTTATATTTATGCAAATATATGACATTGATTTATTATAATAAATTGTAAAGGATTATGTAGAACTTTTACTATTCATAGTTTTGCATAAAATGAGGTGTCATATGATCAATATAATTTTAATTAGTTAAGATTAGCCACAACATCTTTGATTAATTAAAAATATATAGTATGTGTTATAGATCACATCTAGTAAAGTGACACAAATTGTAATTAATCATATTTAAATATAACAAATTTTATCCCACAGGAAGATTTATTATATTTGCATGATTAATTAGGATGGAATAGCAAAATTGTCTTTTTCTTAATTTACCCACAGGTATTAAGAAAAAGAATATCATTTGATAGTTTCATCATAAAAAGTATGTATGAATCTTTTAAATAAAGCTTAGCCCACAGGCAGTTTTAATTATTATATGATTCATATATGAAATATGATTACATGTTGTAACATTGATAAAACATGATACATGTTCCTTTGCTTCAACAAATTTAGTGACATAAGCATGTATGTATTTTGAATTTTGTGCAGTTATTTAACCTGTGAATTTTTCTGATATTCAATGTGATATTCCTGAATTAAATGGTGATGACTATAAAATATGAAAAGAGAGGATTCTCCTCCAATTAGGGTGTATGGACATTAATTATGCTATCCGAAAAGATGAACCATATGTACCTACTGAAACTAGCACTTAAGTTGAAGTTGCTCTTTATGAACACTGGGAGCGATCTAATCGCTTCAACATGATGTACATAAAGACCAAAATTTATCCTAATATTCATGGTTCTATTGGAGAGTATGATCATGTTAGAGATCTATTGAAGGCTATTGATGAATAATTTGAGTCTTCAGATAAGGTCTTAGCTAGCACCTTAATGACTAAGTTATCATCAATGAAGCTCACAAGTGTTAGAGGTGTCAGTGAGCACATCATGCGAATGAAGGACATTCAAGCTCAGCTGAGGTCTCTTGAGGTTGAAATATCAAAGTCTTTCCTTGTGCATTACATACTTAATTCTCTTACACCATAATATGGACCTTTTAAAATCTCTTACAACACACATAAGGATAAATGGTCTATCAATGAACTTCTGATCATGTGTGTTCAAGAGGAAGGGAGTTTAGTAATGGAATTGAGTGAAAGTGCACATATGGCAACCGAAGGAAAGAATAGAGGGCAAGCCAAACCAAAAGGAAAGGGTAAAATATCGGTCCGTACTCAGATCAAAAAGGATTTCAATCCCAAGTGCCGCTTCTGCAAAAAGAAAGGGCACATAAAGAAGGATTGTGCCAAATTTAAGGCTTAGCTTATAAAGAAAGGTATTTCAATCTCACTTGTTTGTTATGAATCTAATATGGTTGATGTTTGTCATAACACATGATGGATTACTTCGGGTTCTACAATCCATATTTCCAATACCTTGCAGAGTTTTCTAAACCACAAGAAGCCAATGGATAGTGAACAATGCATCTATTTAGGCAACAAGATACGTTCATATGTGGAAGCCGTTGGGACATGGAAATTAGTTTTAAATTTTTATTTTGTTTGGAATTTGTAAAGAACATTTTATATTCCAAGTTTCTCTAGAAATTTGATTTCAGTCTCAAGAATTATACTTTTGGGATATTCCTTTAACTTTTCAAATACATCATTTGGTTTGTATTATGGATCTAATCTTGTTAGGAATGGTATAATGATTGATGGTCTTTTTTGAATTAATTTGCAAGAAAATATTTTTCACAATATAGTGCATGTCTATAGTAATCTTGGTATTAAAAATGTGTTATAAATGAACAATCCTCCATGTTGTGGCACTGAAGATTGAGACATATTTCCTTTGAAAGAATTAAAAAATTAGTGAATGATGGAGTACTTAATATTCTGGATTTTACTGACTTTGATGTCTATGTGGATTGCATAAAGAAAATCAGACCAACATGAAAAATAAAGGTGCCAAAAGGAGTTCATACATATTATAGATCATACGAACATATATTTGTAGTCCAGAAATAGACTTGTTGGTCAGAAATACTTCATCTCATTTATAGATGATTACTCGCGATATATGTACCTCTACTAGCTTCATAACAAGAACGAAGCATTAGAAGCCTTTGAGGTATTTAAAACGAAAGTAGAGAAACAATGCAGTAAGCAAATAAGGATTGTGAGATCAGATAGAGGTGGAGAATTTTTATGGTAGATATACTGAGGATGGATAAGCGCTTAGTCCATTTGTGGAGTTTCTTCAAGAGCATGGAATAATAACTCAATACATCATGCTTGAGTCTCTGGACTAAAATAGTGTAACAAAAAGAAGAAATCGAACATTATTAGAAAAGGTGCTGAGTATGCTTAATAACTCTAAACTTCATAAATCGTTGTGCACTGAAGCTTTTAAAATGGAAATGTATATATTAAATCGAGTTCCAACCAAGGTTGTTTCTAAAACACCATTTGAGTTATGGAAAGGTTAGAAACCGAGTTTACGACATATATATGTTTGGGAATGCCCATTTGAAGTAAGAGTTTATAATCCACAAAAAAAGAAGCTGAATTGAAGGACTATGAGTGGATATTTCATTATATGCTGAAAGGTCCAAGGGTACAAATTTTATTGTCTATCTCATAGTACTAGGTTTGTGGAATCAAGAAATGCAAAGTTTCTTAAAAATGACTTGATTAGTGGGAATGTTTAATCTCGGTACTTAGTTCTTGATAAGGATCATTGTGAAATACAAACTCCTATTTCAAGTAATAGATTGATTGTCATTCATAGCATCCCTCAAAGTCAAACGAGTATTGAACAACCAATCATTGAAGTTCCATAAGCTACTGATGACAATGTAGTAGATCTGATTATTCAGTAGTCACCACAAGTTATTGAGCAACTAGTTGTACAAGCTTATCCTCAGGAGGGTACTAATATAACATTAAGAAGATCAACTAGAGAGAAGAAATTCACAATACCTAGTGATTAGATTGTGTATTTACAAAGACTATAATATTAGAGCCAAAAATGACCCTGAAACTTTTTCACAAACCATAAGTTACAATGAATCTCAATTGTGGTACAATGCCATGGTAGATGAGATGAATTCTATGGCATTTAACAAAGTTTGGGATCTTGTCGATTTGCCTAATGGTGCAAAGGCCATTGGATGTAAATGGGTCTTCAAGATAAAAAAGGACTTATTAGGCAACATTGAAAGATATAAAGCTAGACTTGTTGCCAAAGGATTTACTCAACAAGAGGGAATCAATTACACAAAGACCTTTTCTCCTGTATCTAAAAGGATTCCTTACGAGTGATTATGACATTAATTGCCCATTTTGATCTAGAACTATATCAAATGAATGTGAAAACAATGTTCTTAAATGGAGACCTAGAGGAAAAAGTGTATATGAAACAATCGAAAGGATTCTTCTTTAGTGATGGTGATCATTTGGAGTGTAAGCTTAAGAAATCCATATATGGACTGAAACAAGCCTCCTGTCAATGGTATTTGAAATTCCATGATATCATCTCTTTAAATGGCTTTGTAGATAATATTATGGATCAATGTATATATCAGAAAGTTAGTGGGAGTAAACTTTGTTTCATTGTTTTATATATGGATGATATTTTACTTGCCACCAATGACAAGGGTTTGCTATATGAGATGAAACAATTTCTTTCTGAGAAATTTGATATGGAGGATACGGGTGAGGCATCTTATTTCATTGAAATTAAGATCTATAGGGACAGATCTCAATACATCTTAGGTCTATCATAAGAAACCTATATCAATAAGGTCTTAGAAAGATTTCAGATGAAATATTGTTCACCGAGTACCTATTGTGAAGGGTGATAGGTTCAATTTGAACTGGTGCCCAAAAAATGAGCTTAAAAGGGAACAAATGAAAAATATTCCATATGCTTCTACAGTAGGAAGCCTAATGTATGCTAAGGTTTGTACAAGAACTAACATTGCATTTATTGTTGGAATGTTGAAAAGATATTAGAGTAACCTACGTATAGACCACTGGAGAGCTATTAAAAAGGTAATAAGGTAACTTCAAGGGACCAAAGATTACATGCTTATATATAAACGAACTAAGAATCTCAAAGTAATTGGCTACTTAAATTTGGACTTTGTTGGTTATGTTGATTCATGAAAGTCAATATCTGGATATGTCTTTATGTTTGCCAATGGAGCTGTATCCTGGATGAGTACAAAGCAGACCTTAACTGTTACTTCTACCATAGAGACTGAGTCATTTCTTGTTTTGAGGCTACCTCACATGGTGTATGGATGAAGAGTTTCATATCTGGACTTAGAATTGTGGATTCCATTTTAAGCCACTAAGAATGTACTGTGACAATTCAGCTGCAGTTTTCTTGGCTAAAAACAACAAGAGTGGTAGTCAAAGTAAGCACATTGACATTAAGTATTTGGCCACTAAGGAATGTGTCAAAGAGAACAAAGTGATCATTCAACATATTAGCACTAAATTAATGATTGCTGATCCTTTAACAAAAGGCATGCCACTAAAAACATTTTAAGGATCATGTTGCTAGAATGGGACTCGATTCCATTATGTGATTTATTATATGTACTTTCATAAAACTCTTATTAATTTTGTTGTTTTCTCATTCTAGTGTTACAACTATTTTGGACCTAGAATAAACATAAAGGTTAATTCATTCAGTTAAAGTGGAATAAGAAATAGGATGCATCGTGATACATGGAAGATAATACTCACATTTGGAGGACTTATTGTCATGATTCATGCATTTGGTTTCTTTAATTAAGTAGAGGTTTTATGACTTTTAGATTACATCTACGACCTAGGTGGGAAACTGTTATCTGTTGGTTTCCTTATGATGGGTCGAGTCTGTTCATTTTGAAACCTTATGTCCTTCCACTGCGAACCGTCATCTCCTTCTGTTGTTTTGATGGAAGACAACAGCGAATATAAATTATGTGCAAGAAGGTATTGCGTCCTTAAGCTTGACATTTTTTGATACACCATCTTATTGAATTTGTTAAAAGCTTAGAATAGCCCTCTCACCTATTTGAATCTCTCAATATCAATGGCAGGACGTATGAGATCTAAATTTCACATTTCCATTTTGTTTATCATAATAGAAATGTATATCATGTCTTAGAAGCATATCATTAGAATTTAGGTTTGAATGCTTGATCCTAAATAGTTTTCAAAATTTAATAAAACCTTCAATAAATGAGAGTCTCATCTTGTCATTATGTGGAAACTCGGAATATTTTTCATTCAAGGAAGTCGAGACATATCTGTAACCTATACTTCATCGGTGCCTATTCTCTCACTGCTTCCTCCTAACTTTATGTTTTTGGCAGTAAACTTACATTTATCACTTTGGTGAGTTTCGTAGCTTCAATTGAACTATGCAATCTCCTTGTCCTCTTCTCCTCCCATAAAGCTATTAGGGCTACCATTATCCATTGCTAGTTGAATTTGTATCCAAGAATCGATCTTCATCCTTGAAACCTTGGAAGATAACTTTGTATTTTCATTTATAAGCTTTTCTGGGAGAGGTAGAAAGTCCCATCTTTAGCAGTTTGGCTTTGAGTTCAGGTTCCAACTACCTTGGAGTATTTATCAGTATGACTGATTTAGTTAGTATAGCAAAACTATTGCTAATTTTGAAAAACAAAAAAGATGCTCATAAATACTTATACACTTAGAAAAAAATAAAGTAAGAGATATGCAATAAAACTTTTATCTTTCCCTCTCTTCTAATTAAAATGAAATATTACATGGTCATTTATAGTGCCAATTGAGAATTCTAGACTAATTAAAGTTAGTTAATGCTAAAATACAAACAAGAAAACATGCTTAATGACATAATAAAATCTGCATAACTGAAAACTGACTATTTTGTCTTTATTTTATCACAAGTCTCTTTAAGTAATTCTAAATGACGTAAGGTTATACGATATAAATCTAGATATAGAAAGATTTAAAATAAAATTTAAACCTGAATTGATTAAGATTTCACTATTCAAATACTCATTTAAATTTGTTTCAAAATTTAAAAAATCAAGCTTATTTCTAACACTCCCTGTAAACTTGATTTTGCATAACTCCAAGTATTATCCATAATTTTAAATAACATCATATTTGAGGGGCTTAATAAAAATGTTAACAACTTAATCAAAGGATTTTACAAACTCTAAATTACTCTACTTCTTAGCAATTCTCAAATAAAATGAAACATCTATCAATATGCTTACTCCTATCATAAAACATTGGATTTTTTCGCTAATACTTGAGAGAGTTTATTGTCAAGCATGATTTTTTTTTATTTCTTCAATTTGCTCAAAATGAAGTTTTTTTTTTTTAATAACCTTCTCAACCAAATAGTGTGACAAGTATAGGAAGTGGATGTGACAAGTATAGGAAGTAGATGCTACGTACTCTAATTAACATTTTGGGAGTGTGATTATTATTTGTTTCTTTCAACACTAAGAGATTACATTATATCTCAAAAAGAAACAAACTCACTAGTACCTTTTCTATTAACAACAAGATCTCCAATAATGTTACTATTACAAAAACCCATTAATGAAATTTTTTGGAAGTTAAATATGCCACAGTCAATTATACCTTTGAGATTCTGAATAATTCTCTTGGTTGCCTTTAAGTAAACTTTATGCGAAATCTCTATAAATCAACTAACAAGTCTAACTTTAAATAAGATATATGGTCTTAAAAAATTGACTACCTTAAGTTTTCCTATAAGTTTTTTAAACAAAGTTGGATCTATTAATTCAAAGAAGACCTCACTTCCTTAAGTTTGATGAAAATCAAATAATAATAATCACAGAAGTATATGAACTGTTTTGATGAGTTTGTTAAGTGCACAGAAAAATGTAAGTGACACAAATCGTCAACTCAAGATGATATAAAGTCAAACCAAGATGATACGTAAGACTCAAGAAGGTCAATGTAAGAAGATATAGAAGGTCAACATAAGAAGATACAAAAGGTCAATATAAGAAGATATAGAAGGTCAACACAAGAAGATACAAGGTCAACTTAAGACGAAAGCGTGACACTAGACGAAGCAACACCAGACAAAGCATAGCACTAGACGAAGCAAATGAAAACTATTCTAGAATGTTATTTAGTTAGTTAGTTGGAGTTAGTTACATGACTTAACTAATAATAGTTTCTAGAAAATTCAAGAAGCAGTTTTCTCAAAAAGACAGTTGAAGACTTAGGTTATAAATACTAGTTATAGTCGTAAACTAAACAACATTTACAACAAAAACAATAAAAGAGAGAAAATATGATTGTACAATACTTAGAGAAACTCTGTACTCAAGTGCGAAAGAAAGAGAGTGAATACATCTATAGCGTGAAGCTTGAACAATATCTTTCCAAGCAGAAGAAAGGTTAGAGCTTGGAGAGGCTAAGGAAGCAGATAAAGAATACTTTGTGAGAGAGATCTGAAGAGGCTCTGCAAGTATAGAAAAAATACTTGTAACATTGAAGAGTATAGTGAAATCTCAGAAAAACTCTGAGGACTGGACATAGCCCAAGATTAAAGGTGAACTATTATAAAATAGCGGCGTCTATTCTCTAACCCTTATCTTTTTAATTTTCTTGTCATTAGAAGAGTAGATAATAATTTTTACGATTGCATTACTCATCGATTTAAGTGAAATGTTTTATGATCATCTGAATTTGAAAAGAAATTCAAGAAATTTATAAAGATTAATATCTCTGAAGATTTTACACAAGTTAAAACCCCTTCTTGTGTGTTCTACATATTATACGTGATTTCTATATTAACAAGTGATTAACTTCAGTTGTTATCAAATAAAAGTTTCCAGGAAATACTGTTACAAAGTGAGGACAAAGATCCATGGCTGAATCACATATTTTTATAGCAGTAAGGTGCCTCGGTCACAAGACCTCCTACATTCAATAGTGAAGATTATCATTATTGGCAGGATAGGATGCAGCTCTTTATAGAATCCACACATATTGATCTTTGGGATATCATTGAGAATGGTCCATATACACTAACAGACGATGAAGGAAATAGCATCTCTCGTGACAAATGGTCAGAAAGCTCAATTTCAGTTAAAATCAAAGGATAAGTTCCTTTTAAGTTATGCTCTAAGCAGAAGTGAATATGATAAGGTTCATGGATGCGAATCTACAAAGGAAATGTGGGATACATTAGCTATTACACATGAAGGCACAAATCAGGTGAAAGAGTCCAAGATTAGTATTCTTGTTCAATAGTACAAGCTGCTTAAGATGAAAGATGATGAGACTATTGATCAGATATTTGGACTATTCCAAACAATTGTTAACAGACTTAAAGCTCTTGGGAGAATCTACGATAGTCAAGATCATTTCAAAAAGATTCTTAGGAGTCTTCCAAAAAGATGGAGACCGAAAGTAATAGCAATACAAGAGGCCAAGGATTTAAGTAAGCTGAAGTTAGATGAATTTCTTGGTTCACTAAAAATTCATGTTGGCCCCCAAATCTTTTTCTTGATAAATAAGCATGATTAGATTTATTTTAGGGTCTTGCTAGATTAATGTATGTTGGTGTTAATTAACATGTTAATGTTAATGAGATTATGCTACATAGGTGAATTGAATTAAAGTTAAAGTGATAAGATGCATAAGGGGTATTTTGGGGAGATCACTTAAGTGGGAAGGCTTTAAGGCTTTGAAGGAGGGGCAAAATGGGAAGAG
>JAOSBK010000205.1:11881317-11901137 GCA_027568895.1 Erythroxylum shatona | reverse complement strand
TTCTAATTTCTTCAAAATTTTACACTTTCACTTTCTATTTCTTGATTTCAACTTCCATTTCAATCATCTCATCCACTAATTCACTTTAACTTTCATAATCCATACTAATCTACACAAAACCCGAAGGTATCAAAATCAAAACCATTCTTTTCTTATCAATTTCCTTTAAGTATAAATACATTAACACCTATACATATACCTTAATAACACTCACTTCCTTTCAATTATCATTTCTAAATTCCACTTAAAAATCGGGGTCCAACACTTCGAATCTTCTTTCCAAACCCAATTTCATCTGAATTCTTCTCTTTTTGTCTATGAAGGCAATTATTACCTATAAATGCACTTTAAGAGAAATAAGTACCCAATCTATATAATTGAAAGCATTTTTGAAATCAATTTTGAGTACAAAGAACTTACTTGTTCTTTTTCTTTAATAACCATGTAGGAGTTGATGAGCAATAAGGATGTTATCTCCAATGTTCCTGCTATATATGTTGCCTTTGTTTTACCTATGAAGGAGTTGATTGTAGGTTTATTTCTTCAAACTAATATGGAGGAATTGATTTTGTATAAAGTGTTCTAGTAATAAACGAGCATGTATTCTTGTAAATAACTAGGATTAGGAATCTTTGGAACCTAGAAAATGTAAGCCTTATTGATCTTTTTGAATAGAACTCCTTTAGTAATGAATTCTATGATAGGATTGTAGACATGAGTATTGAGTTTGCTCCTAGATTATTTTAAAAAAATGAGCATTTAGTCCATTAGTTCCTAGGGCTTTAAGGAGCTATTTCCTCTTTAAGGTTTGGTTAATCATCTCTTTAGTTAGTGGATTCATAAAGAGAGTGTCATGTTCATTGTTGATCCTATTAAAGATGTGATCGTTCAGTGTCTAATAACAAGGTGCATTGATTACCTTAGTCCCTAGAACATCCCTGTGGTAGTCAAGTAACTTAGTTTTTATGAATTATTTTTTTAAAATAACGAATATATTTGTTCCATGAAAGGCTAAACAAAAAATGTTCATAATGTGCACAAGAGCATCCAAAATATGAAAGTCAGGTGTTATAAGAAAAGTTAAAAAAATAATTCTATATGATGGACTCTAATAATCTTATATAGTACAAAAGAAAGTTAATTCCTTGTCCAATTGATGAGTTGTTGAATGAATGATTGCTTCTCTTTATAGGTGAATATATGCTATCATTTTGCCATGTATAGCTTTTAAAGGGCTCTACTTGGTGCCAGCATTATTCTTGAATATCTTTGGTTTGTTTCATCTCATATACCAGAAATAAGATAGGTAAAAGTCAACCTAAAAATCCCCAAATCTCCTTCAATCTTCATCTTAGTGTTAAAATTCCTTATGATAATGTTAGTCTAAAGAATAAGGGTATTGCTAACATTACAAAGCTAAAGAATTGCTTGTTAAAGGTATCTGCTCAAATGACATTGAAAGTAAAGATGTTCTACATTTTCAAAAGAAGATTTACAATGCATACATCAGTTAGGAATTTGAGAGAACTGGGCTACTTTGCTAGAAGATTGGAGTCTATTTTTGATTTCTTTCCATAGTATCATTGAAGATCTAGGTGAGTGATGCTTGATCCATACTATCTTATGCTAAGGAGCAACACTAGAAGGATTGTAAAAGAGAGACTAGTAGGACCTATTTATGTAAATACTAGAGGGAGATAGTTTGAAATTAATATATTCTTCTACAAACCTATTTGATTGTATTTGAGAAGAAATTAAGATATGCTTATAGCAAGATCAAGTTTTACAAGGTTATTGGATGATAGCATTTTAGAAATTGAGGCAATGGTAGGTATAAAAGTTTTAAGTTGAGTGGATTTAATTAGACAACCCAAAGGTCTAAAAGGGATGGGTCCAATTATCATACAAAAAATAGATGTTTTTATCATTCTTTACTAATTACCTGCATGAGTCTCCGATGTTCTATCTTAGTTTGAATAGCTAAATTATGAGGAAAGAGTTAGTTATAGGAATTTTAGTAGCCCAGATGTTTTGGTCCTTAATGTAATAAGTATGCACCCATCTTACCCACAATGTTTGTTTATCTTGGACTAGTCTCCATAGCCTTTTGATTAATATAACATAATTTATGCTTTTGATAGGCAAAATTCCAAGAAGTTACTATATTTTAGGCAATCATACCTCACATGTCCTGTTACTTTATATTTTACTACTGCTAGTTGACAATAAGTAGTTTCGAAACATCTTTTCTATATATTTGATCACATCTTTTGGGAAGACAAGATGAGAGGCCCAGCACATGCTTATAAAGAGAGAACAAATCTAATCATTTGACATTTCCTAGTTAGGGAAACTAATTTATAAGACTAACTTCCAATTTTATTGATTTTTTTTCAATAAGAGACCTGAAGTTTGAGAGTTTAGGTTTATTTGAAGATACTAAAATGCCCAGATATTTGTGATTCAACTGGAAATAGTAATTCTATATATGGAGTTACATTTACTAAAGTAAACATACTATTTATCCTTATTGCTTATAAGACTTAACAAATTAGTGAAGACTTTGAATGCTTTGTAAATAGATGTCACAAAGGAGATGTCAACTTTTGAAAAGATAAAAATATCATCAACAAAGCATATACCAACTATCATAAACCTCTTACATTTAGGTTGAAATTTGAATATAAATATCTTGGTGGCTTTCCTTTTAAGTTGTCTATATGAAACTTTAGAGACCAAAGAAAATAAGTCTAGAGTGTTGGGGTCACCTTATCTAATACCTCTAGCAATATTGATATGTTTTGTAGGTTCACAATTGACTAGAATATTGAATGACACATTTGAGATGCATTTAAGAATCCATTTTGTGAATATATTAGGGAAACTAGAGGCTTTGAGAAAATAAATGATGAAATTCCAATTTATCTTTAAAAACCAAAGGCTTTTAAAATCAATTTTGAGTGTACAATTCTTCCTATTATTCTTTCTAGTGTAATAATTGAATAATTCTTGAGCGAATGCAATATTATCTTCAATTTTTCTAGGGAAAACAAAGACTATGAGAATATGGATGATGAAATGGAAATCTACATTGTCATAAGCTTTTTCAAAATTGATTTTGAGTGCACAATTCTTCCTGCTATTTTTTCTGGTGTATTGATTAAATAATTCCTAACCTAATGTAATATTGTTTCCAATTTGTCTCTTTGTGATGCAATCAAATTGAGTTAAGTCAATAAGCCTAGGAAGTATAGATAGTAATCTTAATGCAATCACTTTGGAGATGATTTTGTAGATGGAGTTGCAGTAAGAGATGGGCCTGTAGTCTTTTAAAAACTTATGCTCTTTCCATTTAGGAACTAAGATAAATAAATTACTATTTATGGTCTTGAGAGTCTTGCCACTATTAAAGAACTTAAATGCTACATCAGAGACCATATTGCCAATAATGGACTAGTTTTCTATGAAAATTTGTTTATTGAAACCATTTGGCCTTGGAGATTTGTTAGGGCAAAGAGATTTCAAGGCATTATTAACTTCAAATACAGTAACAGGAGATGTCAAAGCCTTCACATCCTCATAGATAGTTTTTGTTGAACTATTTCTTCAATAAATACCACTGAGGAGCATATAAAAGAAGGAGAGCCCAATATTAACTAGAATTATAAGGTAGCTTCATTAATAAATTGACATTAAGTTTGAATCAAAGATCTGTTGCTTTCAGGAGTGACAATTTTGTTTGAGGCTTTCCTTGCAGATATAGATCTGTGGAAGAAGACTGTATTTTTGGCTCTATCTTCAAGCCACTTAATTTTAAATCTTTTTTTCAAAATGGAATAGTTAAAGTTAATTGCTTTTGAATAATTAATCAGAGAACTATCTTCTACCTTTTGGAGCCTTGGATAAGTGGGATTGATGTACAGATTGTTTTTAGTTTTGTTAAAAGTAGTTTTGGCTGTGTTTAAAAAGTGATGAACATTCCCCACATTTGCCTTATGAAAGATTTGCTTTTAATTTTCATAGAAAATTGGAATTGGTTAGAACCATAAACGTATCTAGTTAAGCCTCTTTTGATAACATCCTAAAAATGCAAAATGGAAGTAAGGAAGTTATTGAATCAAAAAGGCTACCTAAGAGGGGTTTGGTCTAGTTCAAATTTAACAACCACTAGAGAGTGATTAGAGATGCTTGTATTGGAAAGAATAAACCAATGTTGGGTAAATGTTACAGCTAAAGCAAATTGGATCAGCCTCTATCAAAGTTTTTTTTTTGAGAAAGTCTCATTATTATGCTTATTACACTAAGTGAAGAAATTGCCTCCTAAAGCAAATAAAAAACTTACATATCAACCAAGTGGTTCTTAAGATCATGATAAATGTGCATATTGGATAATAACCCTCGTTTTCATCTTGACTAATGATGGAATTAAAATCACCAAGCAAGAGCTACGATGAGATGATACCAAGTGCTAACTCTTTCAACTTGCTCTACAAGGAAAGTCTTTCAAAGCTATAATTGAAAGCATAAATAACAGAAATATCTAAGACTTTAGAGAGATGTTTAGAAAATACTTATAAGTGGATTAACTAGTTAGTAATGGTTAAATCAATTATTTCAATCTTATCACTACTGTAGATTACTAAAACCCTTCCATTAGGATGAACATCTTGGTTTGAAATGAACCTCCAACTATTAGGCAAAAAACACAAGAGCCTAATAATTTTCTTCTTTATCCTAGTTTCAAGAATAACCATCAAGTAAGGCATATTTTTAATAATAAAGTCTTTAATCACTTGTTTTTTTGAAGGGAATTCAAACCCATAATGTTCCATATATATACTAACATTAAAAAGTAGAGGATTGTATATTCTGTTTTCTGCTAGACATTCTTCACGACATAGTTTTGAAGTCAACTTCATTATTAGGTGTTTGAGCTATAATTGTCATTTTAAATATAGGGGTCCCTATCTTTTTCCTCTATAACAGGAGTTGCTACATTTGTGCTTTCTTTAGGATTATTAGTGCCTATAGTATGATTAGCACCTTTAATATTCCATTTATTACTAGCTACCAAGGTATGAGAATCCTTAATTAAGTCACCAATAGGAATTTGAGATTGAGCTTCACCCAAAAGTTCCTTCAAGATGTCTATTTTGAAAACTTCCTAGTTGGTTTCCAAGTTTTTGTTGGTTTAGCAGTAGGGGTTTCCATACACATGTGATCTTAATTGTATCTTCAATAAGCTCATGGTCATCATCAAACTTCATGATTGATATCTCCTCAATGAACTAGCATAAACATCAATGAACATATATATTCTAGCAAAGTTGACCATTTTTGATTCTATAGTGGGCTAATAAAAATACAATGATCAAAACATAATGTAAATATTCAATTGAAGCAAAATCATTATATCCTTAAGTGTAAGGATTGCTTTACTATGAATTATATATATTCTTATAAAATGCATTATGAGGTTTGTTGCGTATGCTTGGTTGCTCTTACATATAGTTTGGTGCCCAAAATTCATGATTGTAATGGTTACTTGTACAAATGTTACAACAAAACATAGATCTTGATTGAGCTTCCAAAAACATTCATCACACCTCTCTTTCCAAACTTTTGATATTATCATAGGTGAAATGCATATCATAGCTCCCGTAAGAATACTATTTGCTCCATCCTTCCATTTTGGGTTTGTGGTTATGGCAACAATAAGCCACAAATTTTGGGTTTGTGGTTATAGCTATGAATCTCAAATCCTAACAATAAACCATAAAATTAGAGCCATAGTAAGGACATTCAAAAGATAAATAAATGAATAAGTCAAAAATAAAATAAAGACACAAATAATGGTTAGATTAATAAAAGCTATGTTTTCCTATTATTACAGTCCCCAACAACAACACAAAAAACATGATCGATATCATTTTATATCTATATAAAAAATTGCCATAAGTGTACGACAAAGTTGTAACTAACACAGGCAAGTATAGGTTGATCCTATGAAGACTATAAGTGCTAGTAATCACCCTTTTTCTATTATCTAACCTATGAATCAAATTTTTTGTTTTAATTAAAAATTAAAATAAAAAGACAAATTAATAATTAAAATAATTTTGATCAGAAAATGGAGGAAAATACTAAGAAGATCAGTATCAAATAATAGTTTCTAGGTGACGAATCCATTAAGAATCATTAAATATTAACCCTTTATCGTATAAGTATATTATTGATTATTAGACGTGGAAATTCCTATCTTATGTTAATATCTTTCCCAAGAATAATAAAAACTAATCCATCATTTGATTAACATAAATCTATTTAGTTAAAACCCTAGATGAATTCCATTATTAGGTTTGACCCTAATCTAGAGGATTTATGTTGTCCTATCTCTAGGTTTGCATATAAATCCTTCTAGCTATGGTAGATCTATTCATACAAGAAGTTTTCTTAATCTCAATCATATGAAATCAATTCATGAACTAATATTCTACATATAATAGAAAAAGAATAAAACATATAATTGAATTTCAATAAATCAATCAATATAATTGCAATGAATAAAAGATCAAGTTATATTATCATCACAAACTAGGGTTCATCACACTTAGACACTAAACATATTTAGTTGCAACTCATGAAAAAAATATAAATCTATAGAAAAACTAGCAGAGAAAAAAGAGATCATAATTCAAAATCTCCCTTTTTTCTTTCATTAGATCTTCTTACAAAACTAGATTTGATGTTGTTATCTAATAGATCTCTTAACGTATATTTTGTGTTGTCCTTATCCTTTGATCAGAACTATCACCTCTAAATGTTTCTCATGACTCAAAATTTTTTAAAAACTTGACTCTCTCTATGTGACTCTTCATACTTGTGCATTAGTACGTGTTTTTCTATGTATTTGTTATGTGTTTCTTGCATAATAGGTTAGTATTAATGTGTTATAGGACTTGTTTTATGTGTTTTTATTTAGTTTAATATTCATGGTTGTTCTTTTGTGTTTGATATTAGTTTAGGGTAGGAATTGATCATTTTGGTGTAGGAATGAAGGGTGGACACGTTTGTGATTGAGCTAGGGACCAAGAGAAGAGAAGAGAAGTGGAGCTGCCAAAAACCAAGAACCAACAAATGTGGAAAAGGGCTTATTTTCTAAGGTCGTGGGAAATCTACGGAGAAAGTTTCTGTTAAGTTAACCCACGATCATGGGAAGCACAAATATAATTCCCACGAAGAGACATGTAGGTTTCATGTATATTTTTACGTTTTCGTTACTTTATAAGATATAAAATTCCGAGAGCTGCGAGAGAATTGTGGAACTCGTTTTCTGGAGCTAAAAGATAGATTGAGAGCTTATAGAAAGGTAGAGATTCAACGTTTCATTCCCTATTAGACAAAGAGTATCCTGTCATCCACATTTTCCAGATTGAGCATAGAAGAGGAGGAATTACCCGTCCAGTCTTATTTCAATTTTTTTCTCTTTTATCATGTTTATCATAGATTATTCGATTATTGAGGATGTTATGGATATTATGATTGGCTATTTTTTTTAAGGTGGTACTACTGTCACCTACAACCAAATTAATACCAACTCTAGCAATGAAAAATGTAGTCAGTGAAGAGTTGAGATCGTTCCCACAAAGAATTTTAATGGTAAAGATTATACGCATTCAAAACTAAAACAAGGTTAGGGGGCAGGGGTTGGTTCAAGTAAATTTAATAGATTAAAAATAGTTGAAATCGAAAATTAACTAAAACAATTAGATCTAAAAATTCAATAAACAAACCTTGGTTTTGAGTCACCGACATTATCACACTAATATGGATCCTCGATATAAAATTTAGTCCATTAATAAACATTTATTGGGTGATGTTTTTTCTTAAGATTAAATGAATAGAAACATGTATTCTAAACATTCTTATTAGTCAACAACTTAGATACAATCTTAAGTTTAATTGATTAATAACTTTAAGAACTAAGAAACCAATGAATAGGATAACACATGTACGATATGTATTTAATCAAGTTAAGTATTTTCTTGGAATTTCTAACTCTAACATAAAGATGGTAATCCTAATTGCCACTTTTAATTAGCAAAACTGAATGTCAAATCCTACTAATATGGCTATTAAAAAAATCAATTCCTAGTTGCGCACCCTAGAAATCAACTAATTCAATCATAAAAAGTAATGTGGAAGACTCTCAATATTTGTCAATGAAACAAACTTTATTTAGAAATCTCATACATAATAAATGATAACGCGGTTCCCTTCAACCAAGAAGAAAGATTTAGCTACTCATAACGAAAGTGAAAATCAATAAAGAAATAGCAAAATAAAAAGTCTCTATCCTTGGTCTTTTCCTAGAAAATACAAAAACTCCCAGAAAAATATTGTAGAAAATGTAAAACTTCCTAATAGTGCTTAACGTGAACAGTAACAATCTCCTCTCTTATGCTCTTCAATCTCTTCCTCTCTCTTCTTTTTTCATACTCTTCGACAGATATTCTTTCCCCTATATTTAGGATGCAAATCCCCATAGTCAATTATTTTTTTGCCAACTGGGAATTCAAATTGTCTTTACTTTCCTTACATCTTTTTAGTTCAATTTCATCTTTCATGTGTTGAAAATCATCTGAGAACAATTAAGAAACAAGGGCATTATTTTTTAATAATAATTTCAACACATTAAAGAGATTTATATACAAAATTAGCACAAAAATGGAAACTTAACATATGGTTTATTGTTGAACTATTTGTGAACCTTTGTTTATTGGTTTAATGACATACATTTTTGTGTTATTTATTGTGATTAAACTTTGCAATAAACTGAGATAGTGAGCTTGGTAATCTATGTTAATTATGCAACGAGATTTGAAGATTAATAGACCTATAAATAACAAGTTATTGATTTATTAGAAAGAGATTTCAATAAATCAATACACTGCCTATAAGATAGCTTCATATCCAGTTGAATGTTTAGGAAAGGCTTGGCACATTGAGAGATCCCGAAGTTAATGCTAGTTTATTTAACTAGTGACATTTAGTTACACCTTGAGAGAGGGTAGGTAGAATTTTGGGAAATCTTGGGCTAAGCATAAATTGAATCAAGTAATCAGAGGGGAGCAAATAGGGATAATGAAAAGTCCTAATGTTGAATCTTGATTTTCTCCAAGTCTTAGTTTATGATTTTGGTTTGGGTTGCGTTGTTCCCTGTTACTTTTAGTTTGTCTTTATTTTACTTATTTTTTAAATTTTATTGAAACGATTTCTTAAACAAAAAACAATCTGAATTAAGTGGTGCTTAAGCACAATCCTTGTGGGTTCGATATCTACTTTCAACTACAAGTACGACCAATATTCTTGCAATTTTGAGCGTAAAAGTAGTAGTGTGTTTTGCATTCAACAAGTTTTTGGCGCCATTGCGAGGGATTGGTTGTTTAACATCTTCTTTTGTTTGGGTTACTTTGATTTATGAGTTTTTGATACTTTTCCTTGTGTCTTTCTTGATGCAAGAACACAAGGAACACATGAAGGAATACTAAATATTGTGACCAAGAGTTAATAGATATCACAAGGCATGAATGACAATTAAGAAGAGCAAAGCGCCAAGACATTATAAAAACAAATATGGTGGAAGAAGGAGAACAAGGAGAGGCCGAAAGGACATTGATGGACTTTATGAGACTAGGATTAAGTCCTCAAGGAGTTGTAAGGCCAGTGATGCAAGCTAACAATTTCGAGATCAAGCCAGCACTCCTCAACATTCTTTAGAGTAGTGTGCCATTTTATGGTTATCTAATGACGGTCCTAACACCCTTCTCGCTAATTTTTTAGATATATGCAACATTTTCCTGTTTAATGGGATGTCTGACGATGCCATGGGGTTACAACTATTTTCTTTTCCTTTGAGAGATCAGGCGAAGGCGTGGAATAATTCAATCAACTCGGGGTATATTACTACTTGGGGACGGCTAGCCCAAACATTTCTCGCTAAATACTTTTCATTGACCAAGACAATAAAGATCATTAAGGAAATCACAAATTTTCAAAAAAGGGATGGGGAGTCTTTATATAAAGCTTGGGAGAGGTTTGAAGAACAACATAGAAGTTGTCCCCACTATAACTTTCTGAGGGAATTCCTCATGCAAACATTCTACAATGGTGTAAATCAGAGCACAAGAGGGACTATAGATGTAGTTGTAAGAGGATCTTTGATGAGGAAAAATATCGATGCAGCACATGACCTTTTAGAAGAGTTGGTAAGCAATAGTTATATGTGGTAAAGCAAGAGAAGTAGATAGGGGCAGAAGGAGCAAAAAGATATGATCCCAATTGACTTTGTTGTTGCTTTACAGGCACAGATAACAGCCCATACCAAGCATTTGAGCAATATATAAGGAGCATCTTCATCTACAACCAAAGTTATGCAATCACAGTGTGAGTTATGGGGGTAGGACAATGATTGCACAACAAAATCTGTTAGGAGCTATTAGTACTAAACAAGTAAGCTACTTAGGCCAACCATAATGAGGTAACAATCCGTACTCGATTACTTATAATACAGGATGGAAAAACCACCCAAATATTTCTTGGAGTACTAACAATACAAGTGGCCAAGCAAGACTACAAGGACCTCCAAGATTTTAGCAAGACCGACTTGGATCTTTGGAGAACAAAATGGGCAAGTTGATGGATGTTTTGGAGTACAGAATGACAAATCAAGAAGAGAACAAAAGGAGAATGTTTTAGAGCCAGTGGAAAGTCAAAAGAGGATGGAGGCAAAGTTCGATCAGATAGTGAAGAACCATGCCTCATCCATCCATAATTTGGAGGTACAGGTAGGCCAACTTGCTAATATTATGTCTTTTGGAAGTGAAGGTAACTTACCAAGCAATACCGAGGCTAACCCGAGGAAATAATTGAAGGCTATCACACTTCAAAGTGTCAAGCAGATAGAGGAACCAAGTTTGAAAAAGGTTAGCCAAGAAAAGGGAAAAGGTAAGTAGATTCAAGAAGAGAAAGAAAAAGAGAGGCCATATGTGCCAACACCACCATACAGGCCCAAACTTCCATATCCACAAAGGTTAAGACAACATCAGGTGGACACTCAGTTTTCTAAGTTTTTGGAGAAAATGAAGAAGCCTCAAATCAACCTGTCATTGGTGGAAGCTTTGAAGTACATGCCTAAGTATGCAAAGTTTCTAAAGGACATATTGACACACAAATTTACTTGGGAGGACAATCAGACGTTCACTTTGACCGCGAATTGTTCTTCGATTATCTCAAGCACAATGCCTTCAAAACTACAAGATATAGGGAGTTTTATGATCCCATGTCATGTTGGTGACTTTGAATTTTCTAAATGCTTATGTGATTTAGGTGCAAGCATTAACTTGATGCCTTTATCTATTTTTAGGAAATTAGGACTAGGAGAGGTCAAGCCAACATCCATGCTGATTCAACTTGCGGATTAATCCATTAAGAGGCCATATAGAGTTATAGAAGATGTGTTAGTAAAAGTAGATAAATTTATTATTACTGTTGATTTTGTGGTATTAGATTTTCTGATAAAATTGTCCATTGATTTTAGGTAGGCCCTTTATGAATACTGGTAGGGCATTAGTTGATGTGCATAAGGGAAAGCTTGTTTTGAGGATTGGTAATGAGCTGGTTGAGTTTAATATGTCTAAATATTTGAAGAAAACAATGGATGACAATGTATGTATGAAGATTGATGTTATAAATGAATGTGTGAAGGGGGTTGAAGAGGAAGTTAACGAAGTTAATGAAGTTATTGAAGTACACAAGGATGAGAGTGTGAGAGAAGAGGATTTATGTAAGGAAGTTGAATTAGAGAAGTTGGAGTGAAAAGAAGACCACCTTCTTTCGTTAAGCACCGCATTTTAGAGCTTAAACCTTTACCTCCCCATTTGAGATAACCTTTTTAGGTAGAAACATAGCCTACCCATCATTATCTCAAACCAATTAGATTTTGAGCAAGAAGTGAAAGTGGTGGAGACCATCAATAAGAGGATGAGAGCTATAAGGCGGAAACCTTTTGATATTAGGGGGGTTAGCCCCAATGTGGTGATGCATAGGTTTAACCTAAAAGAATGGTGTAAAACTGTGAGAGAGTGACAAAGAAGGTTAAATCCAAACATGCAAAAGGTTGTGAAGAAGGAGGTAGTAAAGATGTTAGATGCAGGGATTATTTTTCCCATTTCACATAGTGAGTAGGTGAGTCCAGTACAGTGTGCACCTAAGAAGGGAGGCATAACATCAATGGAAAATGAAAAAGGTGAAAAGATTTCAACTAAGAGTATCATAAGTTGGAGAGTATGTATTGATTACCTGTAATAGGCCTGACCACCCGCCCATAGATATTGTCTACCTTGGGTTACCCCTCGAGCCAAGCCCCTCATGGTTTTATTCTTCCCACCCTTAGGAAAGCGCGTTTATAGGGGAAAGGTATCCATACCCTTATAAGGCGCACTTCGTTCTCCTTTCTAACCGATGAGGGATCTCACACTCTCCACCCCTTAGGGCCCAACCCTCTTTAAGGCCCAATCTAGCTGGTACAATGGTTCGGGTATTGACTATGATACTATTTGTAATAGCCCAGACCACCCACCCACAGATATTGTCCACTTTGGGTTGCCCTTCTGGCCAAACCCCTTACGATTTTGCTTTTCCCACCCTTAAGAAAACACATCTCAGGGGGAGAGGTATCCATACTCTTATAAGGCATAATTCGTTCTCCCTCTCTAACCGGTGTGGGATCTCATACTCTCCACCCCCTTTAGGGCCCAACCCTGTTTAAGGCCCAACCTAACTAGCACAATGGTTCGAACATTGGCTCTGATACTATTTGGAATAGCCTAGACCACCCTCCCACAAATATTGTCCGCAATGGGTTACCCCTTGGGCTAAGACCCTTGCAGTTTTGCTCTTTCCCCACCATGGAAGTCTCACCTATGGGGGAGAGGTATTCATACGCTTATAAGGCATACTTTATTCTCCTCTCCAACAGATGTGGGATCTCACACTCTCCACCCCCTTAGGGCCTAACCCTCTTTTCGGCCCACTATCCTATACCGGCACATTGGGTTGGGAACTGGCTCTGATACTACTTATAATAGCCCAGATCACCCGCCCGTAGATATTGTCTGCTTTGGGTTGCCCCTATTTAAGTATAACTTCCACTTTCTTTAGATCTACAAAAATACCTTCCCCTAATACCACATGCCCAAAGAATCTAATATTCCTTAACCAAAATTCACATTTTGAAAACTTCACATATAATTTTCTTTCACAAAGTATTTGTAACACAATCTGGAGATGTCTGGCATGCTTCTCTTCATTCTTAGAATAAATCAGAAGATCATCATTGAAGACTATGATAAATTTATCTAAATAAGGAGGGAACACCCTGTTCATGAACTCCATAAATACTACAGGTGCATTTGTCAATTCGAATGGCATTAAGAAAAATTTATAGTGTCCATACCTCATCTGGAAGGCAGTCTTGTGTACATCATTCTCTTCAGTCTTCAACTGATGGTACCCAAACCTCATATCTATCTTTGAGAATACTGTAGTTCCTCTTAACCGTTCCAACAAGTGATTGACCTTAGGGAGTGGATATTTATTCTTGATTGTAACCTTGTTTAATGCCGATAGTCAACACATAAGCTAAATTTCCTATCCTTTTTGACAAACAATACTGGTGCTCCCTAGGGTAAATGACTTGGTCTGATGAACAACTCTTGTAATCGAATCTTCAACTATTTTTAATTCTGTTGGTGAGGTGCGATACGGTGGTATAGATATTGGTGTCTTCCCCAAGACTAAGTCAATAGTGAAATCAAACTCCCAATCAGGTGGCAATCCAGGTAATTCCTCCAAAAAGACATCAGAAAACTCACACACAATAGGCACATCTCTAAGTTCGAGTCTCTGTGTCGAAGTGTCAATCACATGTGTAAGGTATACCTGGCATCCCCAACGAATTAACCTCTTACCGTTGACTACTGATATCAAATAACTCTTTAATACTCGTCGGTCACTAGTAAATTTAATCATGACTCCATCTTAATGTTCAAACTCAACCTCTTTCTTAAAACAGTCAACCCTAGCACGATACCTCTCTAACTATCCAATCTCCAATATCACCTTAAAATCCCAGAGAACGAGGGGAATAAGATTTGCTTCTAACTAGCATCACCGATCTTCATCTTACAGGTTATATATACTTCATCATAAGACACTTGATCTCCAAGAGGAGTGATTATAATGAGAGGGGGATTTAATGGCTTCAGGGGATGACTAATATCCTTTGGCTTAGGTTGCAAAGATCCAACCTAGTGACAACTTCCGCTTCCTCGTCCAACCATGCTATCATTATAAATTAAAGAAAAAGACATTGTTTAATAAAATAAATCGGGCTAAGCATAGATTATCTGATATCCCAAACATCCCAAGGAATGTCAACAAGTACTCTGATCGAGGTCGAAACCATTTGACCGTTAAGGACATCAACTTAACGATCCAAGACTCAACTTCTCGACCAAAGGCTTTAGACACCCAGACTCAACTCCTAAGGCTTATGAACATTTTGCAAATAGGGATAACACTTTTGAAAGTGTACTAACCATGGCTTTGATACCACTCAAAAACTCAATTTGGCTACAAGGAAAGATCACATTGCTTTACCTTTTATAGACCAAGTGATTGAGAGGGTAGCTAGCTATGCATTTTACTATTTTCTTGATGGAAACTTAGCGTACAATTAGGTGATTATATACCCACAGTATCAGGAGAAGACCACTTTCACTTCTCTTTATGGGACTTTTGCTTATCAGAGGATGCCATTCAGTTTATGCAATGCACATGCCACAATTCAAAGGTGCATGATGGCCATACTCGTGGACGTGAATGAGAACTTCATAAAGGTATTTATGGATGATTGCTCTATCTTTAAAAATTCTTTTGATCATTATTTGTTTAATTTAGAAAAAGTGTTTCAAAGATGTGAGGAGTCTCATCTAGTCTTGAACTGGGAAAAGTGTCACATCATGGTCTAAGAGGGAATTGTATTGGGCCTTAAGATCTCATATAAGGGTATTGAGGTGGATTGAGCTAAGACCAAATTAATTGAAAAGTTACCACCTCCCACCAACATCAAGGGCATCTGAGCCTTCCTTTGTCATGCACTTATATTAGCACCCATTCTAACATCATCGGATTGGTCTCTTCCTTTCAAGATTATGTTTGATACAATTGACCATGCCATTGGCTGTGTTCTTGGTCAGTGGAAGGAAAAGAGGTTGCATGCCATCTATTATGAAAGTAAGACCTCGAATGGAGCACAACTATGGAAAAGGAGTTGTTTACTGTGGTATTTAGAATAGAGAAATTTTTTTATTAACTTTTAGGCTCACTTGTCATTGTTTTTATAGATTAAGCAGCATTACGATATCTTTTTGCAAAGAATGATGTCAAGGCTAGGCTTATCCGGTGGGTACTTCTGCTATAAGAATTTGACATTGAGATTAAAAACAAGAAGGAAGCAGAAAATGTTATAGTTGACCAACTCTCGAGACTTGAAGAATGGCACTATAAAGAAGAAGAGGAAATGGAGGAGAGAATTCTTGATGAGGCTTTAATGATGGTAGATAATCCTTTTCATCCTTGGTTTGTAGATATTACAAACTACCTCTTAGATTGTATTCTTCCTTTTGATCTTTCATATCAGTAAAGGAAATGGTTTGTATTTCAATGTTCTTGTTATATTTAGGATGAATCTGTACTCTATAAGATATGTCCTGACAGTGTGATTCGCAGATGTATCCTCAAAGATGAAATGTCTGAGATTTTGATGCAAGGTCATAGTTCACCTTATACAGGGCATTATGGAGCTAACAAAACTGTAGCTTGGATCTTGAAGTGTGGATTTTATTTGCCGACCTTGTTCAAGGATGCTTGAGACTTTTTGCTAAAGTGTGATAGGTGTCAAAGAGTTGGCAATATATCGAAGAAGGATGAGATGCCACTTTCAAACATCATAGAGGTGGAGATATTTGATGTGTGGGGTTTGGACTCCATGGGACCATTCCCATCCTCTTCAAGTAACACTTACATATTAGTTGGAGTTGACTATGTTTCTAGGTAGGTTGAGGCTATAGCTACATAAACTAATGACAACAAGGTGGTTCAAAAGTTCATCAAAAAGATCTTTCCAAGATTTGGAGTGCCTAGAGCAATTATAAGTGGTAGAAGGAGCCATTTTTGCAATAAACCGTTTGAGGCTCTTTTGACAAGATACAATGTCATAGAGTGGCGACTCCTTACCAACCCCAAACTAGTGGTCAAGTGGAGGTGGTAAACAGAGAGTTGAAGAAAATTTTGGTGAAGGCAGTGAGCACCTCAAGAAAGGATTAGGCGTTAAAGCTAGATGATACCCTATGAGCTTACATGATAGCTTTCATTATACCCATAGGAACTACTCCATATACACTTGTGTATGGCAAGGTGTGCCTTTTACCTTTGGAGTTGGAGCATCGGGCCTATTTGGTCATTAGGAAGTTAAACATGGATTGGAAGCTAGCAAGTGAGAAAATATTGTTAAAACTTGACGAATTAGAAGAATCGAGGTTTGACGATTATGAAAATGCCAAGTTGTACAAGGAAAGGAGTTCAAGAGTGGGGACTTGGTGTTTTTTTTTTTAATTCAAGACATTGATTATTTCATAGAAAGCTTAAGTTAGGATGGAGTTGACCCTTCAAGGCAGGTGTTTCCCCATGGAGCTTTGGAGTTAGAAAATGACAAGGGTGAAGCATTCAAGGTCAGTGGGCATAGATGCAAGCCATACTATGGAAGGCCAAACTCATAAGAAAGGGAAGTCATCTTTTTCCTTTCTTCCACTTCTTCATGAAAGCATGTGAAATGGTCAAGCTAATGACCTTAACTGAGCATGTTTACCTTTCTTTGTTTTGCTTTTGTGTTCTTGTGTGATTGATTTATTTGGTTTTGATTATGTTTGGTTTGAATTTTGTTTGAGTTTGAACTTATGTTCTTTACAAATTTTTTGTTGGATAGTTGATTTTGATGTGTTGGTAGGATGATTGAATGTTAAGAATGCATGTTAAGTTTAGAAGAAGAATAAGAAGTTGAAAAAAATTGGATAATCCATGATCGAGGGAATTGAGTTGATTCCCACAAATGTGGGAAGGGTTGTGACATTTGCATGATAGTGATTTCCACAATCGTGGGATCCTTCAACAGAAATTTTTTTAAGACCTTCTTTTCTTCTTCTTTCTTCACTTCTCTCACTTTCTCTCTCTGTAGCCGACTCTCTCACTAACCCTACCTTTGAAAATCTTTCATTGAAGTCCCCTCTCCTACACCTTCACCACCTCATTCCCTACAAGCCTTCTTACCCTTCACTTTTTATGTTATTTTATTTACTTTGTTAGTTGTGTTATTTGTTTGCTTAGTTGATGTTTTGTTTGTTGTTTTGATTTCATTTTATGGTTTCCATATCACATTGAGGACAATGTGCTGTCTAAGCATGGGGAGTTGACATTGGCCTTGAAAATTGCATTGTTTAAATTTGTTTTATTTACTATTTAAGATGCATGTTTTAGGTATACTAGGTTATTATTTGATGTCGTGTTGTGTTGAGTAATAGAACCACATTTGAACCATTTTTGATGTGTTTTACCATGAGATTCTATCATGCTAGTTGGAATAAGATTGAATGCATGCTTGAACTTAGATTAGGCTACTTGAGTAAAGAGTAAATCATGTTGAGTGATGAAAAGTAGCTGTTGCATAAGCTTACTCAAAATGTGACACTTGATCAATAAGATAGTGTAGAGATGCATAATGGATTTTCATTTGAGACAATGAGAGGATTGAGCTTATATGACTCCATATATAATCATCTTATTTCTTTGAGTGTGCGATGCCCCTTTAGGGTACTACATTCAGAACTTGCTCTGAATCGATTTCAGTCCACTGGATGCATGCTTAATAGAAATGATTAAGGCCCTTTTGTGATAACCCTTGGCTTAAATGACCTACCCTTGTTATAATCCCTTATTAGCCCCATTGAGCCTTAATCCTTTTGTTTCTTGAAAACACCTCACATTTCAAATGACAAAACCTCATTAGCCTACCCATTCACAAGCTTAGTAAAGTATTAAGTGAGGTGCTAATTTGGGATTTTTAGTACAAATTTTTTCTTTCAAGATGAGTTGAGTTATACTTCTACTCTTCAATCATATTGTAGTTGCTATTTTGTTTGTTGTTTCTTCAATTATATAAAAATTAAAAAAAGAGAAAATGAAGAAAAGAAAAGAAAAGAAAAAAGAAAAGAGAAAAAGAAAAGAGAAAGGAAGAAAGTTTTGGTAGCATCAATAAGTGCAGAGTAGCAGTATATTTACATTTGTATATCTCATAATATGTTTTGTATCCTTTTGTTCACTTATTACTTTATGAATGATTATGTTAAACCTTTTACTTCTTTTGACCCACCTTAACCCTTACCACGTACAACCCGAAACAAGCCTTTTTGATCCATTTATGCATATAATCATTGTTTAGAAGAATTGGTGTAATAGAAAGCCTATGGTAGTGTAGTTTTCTATAGGGAGCTTAAGCAAAGCACTAACCATTAAACAACTGAGAGAAATAAGTAAAATCTTAAGGAAGATTCATTATGTGTTTATACTTATCTTTGAGTGATGGTGCCATAAATTGAGTTTTCTTATGTACACTAATAAAAAGTAGTCATGATATGTGTAATAACTTAATACTTAAGTTGGTTAAACTTTGAGGGATTGCATGCTTTAATCTTTATGAAAATGAAGTGATAGAATTGATTGGTTGTGTTTGATTTTGTTTGAGAACAAGCAAGGATTTAAGTGTGGGGAAGTTGATAGTTATGCATTAGTATGTGTTTTTCTAAGTATTTGGTATGTGTTCCTTGCATGATCGGTTAGTATTACTATGTTTTAGGACTTATTTCGTGTGTATTTGTTTAATTTGATCTTCATGGTTGTTATTTTGTGTTTGATGTTGATTTAGGGTAGGAATTCATCATTTTGGTGTAAGAATGGAGGGTGTAAACCTTTATGATTGAGCTAGGGAGCAAGAGAAGAGAAGAGAAGTGGAGCTGCTAAAAAACAAGAACCCACGACTATGGAAAAGGACATGTTTTCCACGATCATGAGAAATTTATGAAGAAAGTTTCTATTAAGTTAACCCATGATCGAGGGAAGCAGAAGTATAATTCTCACGACTGAGGGAACTGGAAGTCAAAGAGACATGTGGGTTTTATGTATTTTTTTTTTATGTTTTCGTTACTTTATAAGACATAGAATCTTGAGAGCTGCGAGAGGGTTGTGGAACTTACTTCCTATAGCAAAAAGATAGATTGAGAGCCTAGAGATAGGGGAGATTAAAGATTTCATTCTCGATTAGGTAAAGAGCACCCCGTCATCCAGATTTTCTAGATTGGGTAAAGAAGAGAAGGAGCTGCCCTGTCCAGTCTTGTTTCAATTTCTTTCTCTTCTAGCATGTTTATTATGTATTATTTCATTGTTGGGGATGTTATGGACATTATTATTGGCTAATACAACTTTTAGGGTTTGTTGTTGAACTATTTGTATATTGGAATTATATAAATATAGTACCTTGGAAAGCAAGTTTATTTACATGCAACTTAATCTTCTTCAGTTACAGTTTTGTAATGAAAATATTTATTATTAATAAAACAAAAGAGTTTGGTTTTTATGAGCATTATATA
>JAOSBK010000205.1:11869748-11881217 GCA_027568895.1 Erythroxylum shatona | reverse complement strand
ATTCTTGATTTGACGTGGTTTGCTTCCGTCTGCTTTTCTTCGTCTGCTTTCTTTCGTCTGCTTTTCATTTTAGCTTCTGTCTGCTTTTCTTCGTCTGCTTTCTTTCGTCTGTTTTTCTTCCGTCTATTTTTCTTCCGTCTGTTTTTCTTCATCTGTTTTTCATTATTATTTGTACTTCATCAAAATCATTTATGTAACGTCATTTTGACGTAACACAATGGATACGGGACAACATATGAAATGAGCCCTATATCTACAATGGGTACGGGATAGTATTTGAAATGAGCTCAGTATGCACAATAGATACGGAACAGTTAAATAGGCGCTCGATCATAACAAAATAAAAATAAAAGTGGAGTCTCATGTGCACTTGCATCCATATCTTTACAGGTACCATGTGAATATTTGCACAGAATGACTGAATTGAGTGGATATAATGATATGTTATGTTTGTGTATATATGGATGATATGAATGAGACGAAATGAATTATTAGATTATCCTAAAATGACTACAAGAAATATTTGTATTAATAATGGGCTTGTTGAAATATAATGAATACTATGATTAGGTACTAAATTCTGAACGATATGATATATGGGATTTGATGCTGATAAACAATCACAAAAAATTTCTAAAGAAAAAACGCAAAAAAATTAGATATATACATCTTTCAACCATTTAGATTTTAATAAAGTTTACTTTTTAAAAAGGAATTGATTCTCCCATTAGAATGGCTATTATTGACGAAAGTATGACTAATTTAAAAGACTAAGTTATAGGAATCATGAATGGCAACTTAGATTATGGAAAAATCAAATTTAATACTTGCCTTAAATCAGGAATTCCCTTAAAATCTCAAAATTTAGATGAAACAATTACTATAGCCTATAAATTTTATCGCGAAAATTTAATGACAATAGAATAATATCTTTTTTCAATTACTTATCAAATTAGTTATGCTTTAACTAATTCTCATCATAGTATTGAATTTAAAAATACAGATCGAATTTATATCGATCAATTATTTAATGATGTAGATAAAGTGGGAATAAATTTAAAAACTAGTCTCAGAGAATTACCAAATATTAATTATCCTATAAAATTATAAAATACACCAATTTCTTATGATATACCTCGTTTATCTTTAAGTGTAAATAAATTACTTAAACAAGAATCTAATCTTTTCAGATCATATTCAACAATATTGAAGTGCTCATTGTATGTGAATGAGATGAAATAAGTGTGCATAATATGATTGCTAAATGTCGGACCACGGTCTGATGACAAGTGTGTTTTTGAATGTGCATTTGCATATGAATGAAAGGGTGATTCTCAACTTTAATGTTGAATGCCGGACTAAGGTTCAATGATATGTGAATGTGAGTGAATGGGAATATGCAAATGTAATTGACGCATTCCATTTCATGAATGCATGAAATATAATGGCAGTTATGATCAGAGTAGCCACCGATCAGAGCTTAAAGCTCAACATATGAAAAAGAGCCTCAAGCTCAAAAGTGATTCAGAGCCTTAGGCTCAACGTTTAATGAGCCCTATATGGGACAGTTATCAATGAGCCTATATGGGACAGTTTAGGCACTCATTCACAACAAAATAATAAAAGGAAAGTGGGTCACATGTGCACTGCATATGCATAATGTAAATGATTAAATTGCATTAAATGTGAAATATGAATTGATGTGAATGTGTTTTGGGTGTTATGTGACTGGGTGAGCCGTCGATGATGGTCACTCATTGAGTTCACAAAACTCACCCAAAATTTGTAAATATTTTTCAGGATTATAAGAATACCTCGTTAGGCCAACGGGAGTATACATACAACATTCAAGTGAAGGATAGAGGTCAGGATCAGTTCGCATCTGCATCTTTATTTTCATTAATTTTTGTATGAAAGGATGTATTCCAAGATTTCTGTATCATGTTTATTGATCAAACTTATTTTGTAATAACTTTCCAAAATGAAAAGGGTTGTAAATGAAACTAACTTTTGAGTGCAATTATTATATTTATGTGATTGAAAAAGGTATGATTGAAGCGGGCCCAAATTGATTAATGATTTTTCGCAAAAGTGTGCATTCTATTAAAAAGAAAGAGTTTTGACTGATTGAGTGTTCTAGCACGCCACCCTTGCGGGCCACGAACTCGGATATCACCCATCGATGTCGGGTTCGGGTTTTGTGGGAGTGGGATCTTATACTTTCCATTGAACACGACAATAAGGATCATTAAAGAAATCACAAATTTTCAACAAAGCGATGGGGAGTCTTTATATGAAGCTTGGGACAGGTTTAAAGAATTACAAAGAAGTTGTCCACACTATAACCTTTTGAGGGAATTCCTCATGCAAACATTCTACAATGGTGTAAATTAGAGCAAAAGAGGGACCATAGATGCAGCTACATGAGGATCTTTGATGAGGAAAACTATCGATGTAGCGCTTGACCTTTTGGAAGAGTTGGCGAGCAATAATTGTATGTGGTCAAGCGAGAGGAGTAGACAGGGGTAAAATGAGCAAAAGGGTATGATCCCAATTGACTCTGATACCATTTTGTAGGCACAGATCACAGCCTTCACAACGTAGTTGAGCAACATGCAAGGAGCATCTTCATCTACAGCCAAAGCTATGCAATCACAGTGTGAGTTATGCCATCATTGTACAACATAATGCTTTTTGTTGGGAGCTAGTAGCACTGAACAAGTAAGTTACTTTGGCCAACCACAACAAGGCAACAATCTGTACTCGAATACTTATAATCTGGGGTGGAAAAGGCACCCAAAATTTTCTTAGAGTACTAACAACATAGGATGGCTAAGCAAGAGCGCAAGGACCTCTAGGATTCAGCAAGACCGATTTGGATCTTTGGAGAACAAAATGGACAAGTTGATGGATGTTTTGGGGCATAGAATGGAAAATCAAGAAGAGAACCAAAAGAGAATGTTTTCGAGCTAGGAAGAAACTCAAAAGAGGATGGAGGAAAAGTTTCGTCAGATAGTGAAGAACCATGCCTCATCCATCTATAACTTGAAGGAATAGGTAGGTCAATTTGTTAATGTCATGTCTTCTAGAAGTATAGGTAGCTTACCAAGCAATACCGAGGCCAACACAAGGGAACAATTAAAGGCTATCGCACTTTAAAGTGACAAACAGATGGAGGAATCAAGTGTGAAAAAGGATAGCCAAGAAAAATTAAAGGCAAGGAGATTCAAGGAGAGAAAGAAGAAGAGAGGCCGTATGTGCCACCACTACCATACAAGCCTAAAATTCCATATCCACAAATGGTGAGACAAAATTAGGTGGACACTGAGTTTTCTAAGTTTCTGGAGAAAATGAAGAGGCTTTAGATCAACCTGTCATTGGTGGAAGCTTTGGAGTGCATGCCCAAGTATGCAAAGTTTCTGAATGACATACCGACACACAAGCATACTTGGGAGGACAATTAGATAGTCACTTTGACAGAGAATTATAGTTCGATTATCTCAAGCATAATGCTTTCAAAACTACAAGATCTAGGGGGTTTTATGATTCCATGTGTTGTTGGTGACTTTGAATTTTCTAAATGCTTATGTGAATTAGGTGCAAGCATTAACTTGATGCATTTGTCTATTTTTAGAAAATTGGGATTAGAAGGGGTCAAGTCAACATCCATGCTGATTCAACTCAAGAGGCCATATGGAGCTATAGAAGATGTGTTGGTAAAAGTAGACAAATTTATTATTCCTGTTGATTTTGAGGTATTGGATTGTAAAGCTGATAAAAATTGTCTAATGATTTTGGATAGACCATTTATGAATACTGTAGGATAGTTGATGTGCATGAGAGAAAACTTGTTTTGAGGATTGGTGATGAGCAAGTTGAGTTTAATATGTCTAAATCTTTGAAGAAATCGAAGGATGGTAATGTATGTACAAAGATTGATATTGTGGATGAATGCGTGAAGGAGGTTGAAGAGGAAATTAATGAAGTTACTGAAGTACACAAGGATGAGAGTGTGAGAGAAGAGGATTTATGTAAAGAAGTTGAGTTAGAGAAGTTGGAGAGAACAAATACACCTACACCACCTTCTTTCATTAAGGCCCCCACTTTAGAGCTTAAATCCTTACCTCCCCATTTAAGATATACCTTTTTAGGTAAGAACCATACCCTACGTATGATTATCTCGAACCAATTAGATCTTGAGCAAGAAGAGAAATTTGTGGAGACCATTAGGAAGAGGATGAGAGCTATGAGGTAACAAATTTATGATATTAGGGGATTAGCCCCATTGTAGTGTTGCATAGGATTAACCTAGAAGAAGGGCGTAAAACTGTGAGAGAGAGACATAAAAGGTTAAATCCAAATATGCAAGAGGTTGTGAAGAAGGAGGTAGTAAAGTTGTTGGATGCAGAGATTATTTATCCCATTTCAGATAGTGGGTGGGTGAGTCCAATATATTGTATGCCTAAGAAGGAAGGCATGACAGTGATGAAAAATGAAAAAGGTGAAAAGATTTCCACTAAGACCATCACAGGTTAGAGAGTATGTATTGATTATAGGAAGCTCAATTTTGCCGTGAAGAAAGATCACTTCTTTTTACCTTTTGTGGACCAAATGATTGAGAGGGTGGCTTGCCATTTATATTATTGTTTTCTTAATGGATACTCAGGGTACAATCAAGTGGTTATATACCCACAGGATTAGGAGAAGATCACTTTCACTTATCCTTATGAGACTTTTGCTTGTTGAAGGATGCCATTCGGTTTATGCAATGCACCTACCATATTGCAAAGGTGCATGATGGCCATATTCGCGGACATGAATGAAAACTTCTTGGAGGTATTTATGGATGATTTCTTTGTTTTTGGAGATTCTTTTGATCATGGTTTGTTTAATTTAGATAGAGTGCTTCAAAGATGTGAGGAGTCTTATCTAGTTTTAAATTAGGAAAAGTGTCACTTTATGGTCCAAGAGCGAATTGTATTGGGCCATAAGATCTTATGCAAAGGGATTGAGGTGGATCGTGCCAAGACTGAAGTAATTGAAAAGTTACCACCTCCCACCAATATCAAGGGCATTCAAGCCTTCCTTAGTCATTCAAGGTTCTATAGATGGTTCTTCAAGGATTTTCCTCTTATCCTTAACTCAATTATTAATTAAAGATGTGCCTTTTGTTTTTAATGATGCTTGTTTGGATGCATTTAACAGGTTGAAGAAGGCACTTATATCAGCACCCATTATGATGTAGCCAAATTGATTTTTTCCTTTGAGATTATGTGTGATGCAAGCTAACATGCCATTAGTTGTGTCATTGGTTAGTGGAAGGAAAAGAGGTTGCATGCCATCTGTTACATAAGCAAGACCTTGATAGGAGCACAACTAAATTACACAACTACTGAAAAGGAGTTGATTGCTGTGGTATTTGCATGTGAGAAATTTTGTTTTTATCTTCTAGGCTCATGTGTCATTATTTTTACAGATCATGCAACATTCTGATATCTTTTTGAGAAGAAGGATGCCAAGGCTAGGCTTATCCGATGGATACTTTTACTCTAAGAATTCGACATTGAGATTAAAGACAGGAAGGGAACAAAAAATATTGTAGCTGACCACCTCTCGAGACTTGAAAGAGGGCACCATAAAGAAGAAGAGGAAATCAAAGAAAGCTTTCCTGATGAGGCTTTAATGATAGTAGATAATCCTTTTCGTCATTGGTTCGTAGATATTGTAAACTATCTCTCAGGTAGTATTCTTTCTTCCAATCTTTCTTATCAACAAAGAAAGCAGTTTGTATTCAATGTTTTCATTATATTTGGGATGAACCTGTACTTTATAAGATATGTGCTAATAGTTTCATTCGCAAATATATCCCTGAAGATGAAATGCCTAAAATTTTGATGCAAAGTCATAACTCACTTTATACAGGGCATTATGGAGCTATCAAGACTGCAACTTAGATCTTAGAGTGTGGATTCTATTGGCCAACTTTGTTCAAGGATACTTGAGATTTTGTGCTAAAGTGTGATATGTGTCAAAGAGTAGATAACATATCGAAGAAGAATGAGATGTCGTTTTCAAACTTCATGGAGGTGGGGATATTCAATATAAGGGGATTGGACTTCATAGGACCATTCGCATCATCTTCAGGTAACACTTACATATTAGTTAGAGTTGATTATGTTTTTAGGTGAGTTGAGGTTGTAGCTACTACAACTAATGACGGCAAGGTGGTTTAAAAGTTCACCAAGAAGGTCTTTACGAGATTTGGGATGCCAAGAGCAATTATAAGTGATGTAGGGAGCCATTTTTGCAACAAATCATTTGAGGATCTTCTGAAAAGATACAATGCTCTTCATAGAGTGACGACTCCTTACCATCCCCAAACCGGTGGTCAAGTGGAAGTGATGAACAAAGAGTTGAAGAAGATTTTAAAGAAGGTAGTGAGCACCTCAAGAAAGGATTGTGTGTTGAATCTAGATGACACCCTATGGGCTTATAGGTGTTGTTTTCTAAACAAAATAATATAAATTAAATTCTATTTAGACCAATTAAAGGTAAGTGCACCCTGTCGACAAGTAATATAAAATGGTAAGAACTAGATATCGTACCCAAGGAATTTCAACATGCAAGACAATTAAATTAAATAATGAAAAATTACTTGGATGATCAAGAATTGATTGATTTGAAAATAAAATAAAATAAAGTAAACAAATCAAGAAAATATGAAAAATGCAAGGTATGAATTAAAAACGACTAGATTTAATCAAATGATAGAAATCGGTTAAGCTATCAGATTTCAATTAGATTGGATATTAAAAATTGTAACGGTGGATTGATCTAGGAATTACTTCACTTAAGCAAGTTGAAACCAATGTTTATAGGAATTTCCTTCTCTTCTAAATCCAAGTCATCCACTTGGTTCATATATAATTCAGAATAAAATACATTTAGTACAAGAAGCCTAAAATTAGGTTCGTTAATCCTAGATATCCTCACACAAGATTCTAAGGTTAGTCTACACTTTAGTCTCAAGTATGTCGCTTGATTAATTTTCTGACAAATTAAATCCCATTGGTTATGGCATTCAATCATCTAAGGTCTTAGTCTAGGTGATCAAACGAAATTAGGACTAAATATGCATTCAATCAAGCAAAAATCAATACCACAAAAAATTATTCTAATCTAATATCAATCTTAACCTTAACCGAAAAAGAACTTACTCACACATGTTCATCAATGTAACATAAATCATGATTATAATAAATATTTGCATTGATTCAATCCACACAAATTAAAACAATTAAGGAATAAAAACAAATTAAAAATACCCAAAGTTTAGTCTCTCTCGTTGCCATGTATTCTTTCACGCTTCTGTCTTTAGTTGCACCTCTCTCTTGCGTTCCTATTAACGAACAACCACACTGTCTCCTATTCATGCATATAGTGTGGCCAACATTCTCCACCGCAGCTGCTTTATTATTTCTCTCTTGAATCCCATCAACTCACGCTTCATTTCTCTCCTTTTTTTATGTGTCGTCAGCTACCTCAAGGATGTTGTGCCACCAGCTGCCTCTGTTTCTTTTGTATAGAATGATTTTCTAAGTGTTTGGTCCACCATTAGTCACGTTACTCATGGATATTCCTTCACCGCCAGCTCTCTTTTTCCCGCTTTGTTTTATTTCCACCAGCTATTGCCAACGTCACTTACCACCAGTTGCTTCAACGTCTATTCTATGTATTCATTATTTTTTTTCTCTACCACCACTAGCTGCTTGCGTTACTGTCCTCATGCCACCAGCTGCTTCATTGTTGCTGTCCTCCTTCAACTAGCTACTCCACATTCTTATCTTCACCCAACCAGCAGCCAAAGTTTCTTTCCTATGCCATAAGCTGCCAACGTTTTGGTGTCTCTACTAGCTTCAACGTGTTTTGTCTCCACCAGCTCAATGTCCCCTCTCTCCACCAACTGTCTTCGATTGTTTATCTCCACCAGCTGCTTGCCTCAATATGTGTGAGTGGAGAGTCTCCTCAGTGGTGGTGTAACATGAGTGATGGAAAGGAGCTACTTCAACATCTTCTTTTATCTCCAGCTTATGCATACTCATCTTTCTTTCTTTAATATGGCAATTTATGTTGTAGCGCCCCCTTACCGCAGGATACACACCGGGAATGATACCCTTCCCATCGGTGATGGGATGTTACATATGTTCCTTGTTCTTGGTCCACCACTTGCACTGCCTCTGCCGCACCAATGCAACCCACTTGCCTTGTTTTTCTTCTGTTCTCTCCATGCCTCACACACAGCACACACCAGCTAACACCCCCTTATTCACGCACACTAATCTCTCCACCACGAGCTACTTTGGTCCTTGATTGCTACCAACCTCAACTTTTGTCTCCATTCCAGCTGATGTACAATTCTTTTCAATTAAGCCTCATATGTTTTCAACTCACATTTTTCTTTCTTTCAACAGCACATCACACACCACTCACTCATCTGTAGCTTTCACACACCTCTTTATTTTTCCAGCCCCTCTTCATGTCACACACTACACTCACATTGCTTCAGCCCACATTAAATGAATGTCCATATCTTGCATGGGGGTGAGAGTGTCTCATGCCTATGCATATCTATTCACAGTCGTGAGTGATGCTCATGGTTGTGCAATAATTCCAGCAGGTTGTGAGCATGCTTCACCCTCCTTTCTTTTATGCTTTTTCCCTTCTTTTACTCTAATTTTTTTATTAATCCATGAAGACAAGTGAATGTGGATCTTTAGAAAATGGATCCAATTATAGTGCTTTCGACTCATTGTGACTCCTTTTCTTCTAAATCATGCCTAAAATCATATATGAATTAAAATGAGTATCTTAAGCATTTTCGTATCATTAATCGCTAAGTATATATGGAAGGTCCCAAATCTAGTGCGTGTCTAACATTAAAATAAATAACTTTTAATTAATACAATTTAAACATTAAATGGACAAGAGTTTAACAGATTATGTATCTAAATCAATATAAAATGCCCATTAATAATAGGACAGTTTTCAAGACACCATAGAAACTACTCCATATAGACTTATGTATGACAAGGTGTGCCATTCACCTTTGGAGTTAGAGCATTAGGCTTAATGGGTTGTTAGGAAGTTGAACATGAATTGGAAGCTTGCAGGTGAGAAAAGATTGTTAAAACTTGATGAATTAGAAGAATTGAGGTTTGAGGCTTATGAAAATGCCAATTTATACAAGGAAAGGATAAAGAAGTGGCTTGATGCTTACATTAAGAAGAAGAAGTTCCTTAAGTTCATCCAGACAAAGAACATTGAAGTCCCCCCTCCTATGCCTTCACCACCTCAATCCCCATAAGCCTTCTTACCCTCCACTTTTTATATTGATTTATTTACTTTTTTAGTTATGTTATTTATTTGCTTGGTTGATGTTGTGTTTGATGTTTTGATTTCATTTTATGGTTGCCTTGTCACATTAAGGACAATGTGCTGTCCAAGTTAGGAAAGTGACATTTTCCTTGTCAATTGCATCGTTTAAATTTGTTTTATTTATTGTTTAGGATGCACATTTTAGGCATATTAGGTTGTTGTTTGATGTTGTGTTGTGTTAAGCAATGGAACCACACTTGAATCATTTTTTATGTTTTTTTCCATGAGATTATGTCATGCTAGTTGGAATAAGATTGTATTAGGCTACTTGAGTACAGAGTGAATCATGTTGAGTGATTAAAAGTAGTTAGTTAAATAAGTTTACTCAAAATGTGACACTTAAGCAATGAGGTAGTGTAGAGATGCATAATGAATTTTCATTTGATCCAATGTGAGGATTGAGCTTATATGACTCCATCTATAGTCATCTTATTTTTTTGAGTGTGTGATGCCCTTTTAGGTTACTACATTCAGAACTTGCATTGAATCGGGTTGAGTCTACTGGATGATTAAGGCCCTTTTTTGTAATAACCCTTTGCTTAAATGACTTACCCTTGTTATTATCCCTTGTTAGCCTCGTTGAGCTTTAACCCTTTTGTTTCTTGAATATAAACCTCATTAGCCTACCTATTCACAAGCTTAGTAAAGTATTAAGTAATGTGTTAGTTTGAGATTTTTGGTATAAATTTTTCTTTCCGAGATGAGTTGAGTTATAGTTCTACTCTTCGATTACATTATATCTAGTTGCTATTTTGTTTGTTGTTTCTTCAATTATATAAAAATAAAAAAAAAAGAAAAAGAAGAAAAGAAAACAAGAGAAAAGAGAAAAAGAAAAAGAAAGAACATGTTGGTAACATCAATAAGTGCAGAGCAGTAGTATACTTACATTTGTATATCTCAAAATATGTTTTGTATCACTTGTTCACTTATTACTTTATGCATGCTTGTGTTAAGCCCTTTATCTCTTTTGACCCACCTTAACCCTTACCACATTACAACCTGAAATAAGCCCTTTTGATCTATTTATGCATGTAATCATTGTAGAGGAGAATTGGTGTATTAACAAGCCTATGGATAGTATAGTTTCTTTTGGGGAGCTTGAGCGAAACACTAACCATCAAAAAATTGAGAGAAATGAGTGAAATCATGAGAAAGATTCATTATGTGTTTATACTTACCTTTGAGTGATGGTACCATAAATTGAGTTTACTTATGTACGCTAATGAAAAGTAGTCATGATATGTGTAATAGCTTGATACTTGAGTTGGCTAAATTTTGAGGGATTGTATGTTTTGATCTTTATGAAAATTAAGTCATAGAATTGATTGGTCGTGTTTGATTTTACTTAAGGACAAGCAAGGATTTATGTGTGGGGAAGTTGATAGTTATGCTTTAGTATGTGTTTTTCTAAGTAGTTGGTATGTGTTTCTTGCATTATAGGTTAGTATTATTATGTTTTAGGACTTATTTTGTTTGTTTTTGTTTAGTTTGATCTTCATGGTTGTTCTTTTGTGTTTGATATTGGTTTAGGGAAGGAATTGGTCATTTTGGTGTAGAAATGGAGGGTGGACACCTTTGTGATTGAGCTAGGGTCCAAGAGAAGAGAAGAGAAGTAGAGCTGTTGAAAAACAAGAACCCATGACCATGGAAAAGGGCATATTTTCCACAATCATAGGAAATTTATGGAGAAAGTTTCTATTAAGTTAACCTACGATCGTAGGAAGCACAAATATAATCCCCATGATCGAAAAAGGGCATGTTTTCCACGATTGTGGGAAATTTATGGATAAAGTTTCTATTATGTTAACCCACAATTGTGGGAAGCACAAGTATAATTCCCATGATCGTGGGAACTGAAAGTCAAAGAGACACACAGGTTTCATGTATTTTTTTAGGTTTTCGTGACTTATAAGACATAGAATCCTACGAGTCGCCATAAGGATGTGGAACTTGTGTGGCACCCCCTTACCATAAGATATGAACCGGGACGCCCGTAGGTCATTCCGATACACACCCTACGATAAGGGTGCGCTA